>OMLP01044091.1:7724-26369 GCA_900302685.1 Spondyliosoma cantharus
GGGGGGGGGGGTCTTACTCGGTGTCACGTTGTGTTAGACCATGGATTAAATATACACTGGACTATCCCTTTAAGTAGGGATCGCAATACTTCAGAAATGTATTAAAAGTTCCTCACAGTGAATAAATATATAAATAAAAAGATGTACAAATCCTTTACTCAATTGGCCTTGAAAGTACTTGAGTGTGTAATGATGTGTTTGTGGCTAAATATGAACAGTTAATGTCTGCTGTTCAAATGATGCAGCTGTGTCTGGTCACAGTACAGCGAACTGCAGAGAACTCGAGCGATATCACAGTGGGTCGAAAATACATTTTAATTATTATTACCGGGAGTGTGAGAAGGAGTCTGATCCTGTACTTTAATCTGACACCGCCATGTATAAATACTCCATCACAACTAAAAGTAGTGCAGTCAAAATGCCAGAAAAGTATCAGACCTAAACTCTGATGCATTGATGTGTATGTCTACTTTTCATTTTGCAGCTGGTTGAGAGGGCTCTAACTTTAGATATTTCATATAGGCCTAGTGTTTGAAAGTTATTTTTATAGTAGTGTATGAAGTAATTATATATTTCATTTCTAAAATGTTGATCTAGAAAGTAACTATACAGCTGTTTTTGTCCAAAGCAATGTCGAACAAAATAGCAAAGAATCAAACACTCAAATAAATCATAAGCAACTCAAGTACAGTAAATCTGCTTCCATCACTGATGCTTGGAAGGCCACATTCTATTTGAATTACTGGTCAAAAGATGCTTCAGCAATTTCTGTGAGTTACATGTAAGGTGTAGCTGCTGACATGCTAGTTATTCTGCTTTCAGAAATGATTGACTCATGCTGAATGTGTAACCACCCTTCAAGGTTCAAAAGTCGGATGTGTAGCTTCAGCGCTGTGAAAACAATGACTGCATGTGTAGATTTAGATCAATCAGAATAATCACATGAAGTCTAAACCCTTAAATATATCAATCTGATGTTTAACAGTTCTTCAAATTCCAAACCAAAGCGACATACTTTATTCTCAGTTCGCTCTGAATGTGGCTAACGAATGCTCTCATTTCCACTTCATCAGCCACAGGAGAGGAAATGCTGCAACTTCTAGTTCAGCTTTTTCAAAGATACATGCAGTCGCTGCCCGTGAGGCGACAAAACGCTGTTTGTAAAACTTGACTCAAAGAGTAAATACAAGACCCACAGGGGCCGAGAAGAAAATAAAAACCCAGACTACTGTAATAAAACCACTTCCAAGATTGCATAAGAGTGCAGTGTGAACGTGCTCAACACACAGTACGACAAACACTTGTTGCTTTTGTTTCAGGTAATTTATACAGCAGCTTAAAGACACTTTTTGAATTGTCTTTTTCATGATGATATTTCAAAGTGAATACATCTAATAAATCTAAAATGCTTGTTTGATGCTATCTTATTAATAACAACACATCACTAACACTAGTTTGGAGACCTAATTCATCTGATGGGCCACAGGCTGAATTACAGCTTGACTTAACCCAAAACTAACAGTTAGTGCGGGATGTCTCTGTTGGGTAGATATCAAAGATGCTAGCAAAGCAACACAGTACATGAAATAAGCACAACAGAAAGGTCCATACAGGTCGGACCATCGTGTTTCACTATATATCTTGAAATGTTACAGTTACGGCTGAAAATGATAACAGACATAAACAAGTTTCGTGATTTCACACGTCCTCGCAATCGCAGCGACCACCAGTTGTCTACCTGGAAGTGACTGTGATGGTGAAATAATATTTACTGTAGCCACCATCCTAGTTTAGCATATTAGCATGCTAACATTTGCTCATTTGCACGAAACACAAAGTTCAGGTGAGGTTGATGGATTTTCTTTTTTTTTTTTTTTTTGGTTTTTAGTTTTTGCCTGAAACCAAAATCTGAGACTAACTGAACTTTTTACTCGACAATAGATGGTCTTGGACGAAAAGTTAAGCGATGATCAAAGTTATAAAGACAGAAAACCACAAATATGAACATCTCGGTGGCACATGAGGAGACGTCATGCTATGACCAGCATGAAGGATTCATCCTCTGGGCACCATGAATATCTGTACAAAGGTCCACGGTTGTCCATCCAATAGTTGTCAAGATATTGACAACTATATATATATAACAAAGTGGTGGACAGACAGCATGTCATCGCCATCCAAAGAGCTGTGTGTCGTTAGCCGCTAGCATAGCTAATAATATTAAAAATGCATCAATGAGCCGATCCCACATATAACATCCTCCTGCCATAGATACTGTTGCACTAAATCCAATGAGCTGAAAATAGTCCCCAACAAATACACAGTCTACTTATGTTTGAGGTGTTTGTTGAAAACACCCTCTGCCAAACAGAGCACAGTGCCACAGACATGGAGGGGAAATCATTTAGCATTGAAGGACAGACTGTTGCATTGCTTTGGTCTTTTAATGGTGTTTGTTGGCAATAAAAAAAAACAAAGAATCTATTCAATAATATCAGCCATATCCATTAAGTCAGTATGAGTCTGTACAATACTGCTGTTTAAAGCAACCCAATCGGCAGAAGAACTGTCTGCCACGTTAAAAACTCATTTCTTCATGTTGCAACTTGAGTTTTCTTTAGGTTCAGTTTTCAATTTTATGTACAAAAAACTTGAACTCTGGTCACCGGTCAACTTCACTACCATCCCTCCACCTCCAGACATGAAAATCAAGACATAAACATTTTAGCGTGACACATTTTATAGAGGTGTTGATATGGTCTGTACGACACTTTCAAATCCATGTGACTGGGCTGTCTAAATGCATCTGTGCTGTCTGTTTAGGAACTGGTGAAAGCGGGAAGAGCACTTTCATCAAGCAGATGAGGATCATCCACGGCCGTGGGTACTCTGAGGAGGACAAGAGAGGCTTCACCAGGCTGGTCTACCAGAACATTTTCACAGCCATGCAGGCCATGATCCAGGCCATGAACACATTACAGATCCCCTACAAGTATGAAAAGAACAAGGTAGACCAGACTGTTGTCTCTCTGTCCTTTCTTTACTGCTTCACACAGACAGACTAAGAAAGAAAGTTTGCCACACTATCACACTCAGAGCCACGTTCAAGGTTTACATGTCTCAGACGCTGACGGAGCCTGCAGTGTGTATTGAGGCTGAAGCACTTCTGGTAATTTGCAACGGTGTTTAGTTTTGCAATCGTGCTGCTGGAGAGTTTTGTCTATTTACGGAAAGTGCATATGATGTTAGACTGCGGGCATGTGAAGACAGGTACTCCTGAGCCAAACACAAGTAAGGGACAAAAGAGGAAGGGAGCCAGAGTATTCCCCATTAATCATACAGGATTCTGCCCCTTTCATACCAACAGTAGGAACTTAGACATGAGTTAAAGTACCAGGTATTTATGACACCTAAGCAGGAGTCCACATCCTGTTTCGTGTGAGGGGGGCGTCATGTGGCTGTCATGGACCATTGGTGGCATTAACCAAGGCTGAGTCAGCATGTGGGTTACAGTTTTCTCTCTCTGAAGCTCATGTTCTGTGGAAGCTGACGGGATGACGCTGCTTGTCAATGAGCATGCAGGCTTTAGCGGTCAAGAGCAGAGTGCAGGGCAGAGAGGTCGAGAAGCTCTTCTCTAAACCCCTCCTCAAATAGAAGTGTTGTTATGGCCCCGCGGTAAGAGAGACACTCACAGTGTGGAGGGTGGCGTCTCCTTGGTGCCGCCTTTCCAAAAGAAAAGGGAAACGCAGGCAAAAGTGTAAGAAATTAATTAAAATGTGTGTTTATCTGCTGTAAGACAGCCTAACCATGTTTGGCCTGCAAGCTTGTTGTCTATAGTGAACATTACCAAAGGCATGTCTTGTCACTTCCTGCGCATTGCCGCTGTTTATTCTTTTGGCATGATATCCACTTGGTGGCCATCGAGTAAATAAAGGACAAGTACCACTTATACAGAGTCAACTGTAAACAATACTAAAAGGGCTAGGGTTAACAACAAGTTTCAATGTCGAATCTGCCAAAATGTAAAGCTGGACAGGCTTAGCAAATGCCAGTAAGGCGGACAAGGCTCAGCTAACAGTCACTTTGATGCATTTAGTATCCGAGTTAGAGGTAAGGGTGAGTGAGCTTGTAGGAAACTGCTCTGACTGTCTTAATTGCTCTCAGAGAAAACAAAGAAAAAAGTTTAAAACAAAAAACAGACACTGGCAGAGCAGTTTCTAAGGATTCCTTTAATTTATCCCGAGGAGAAGGGTGTGAGCATGAAAACGGTGAAGCAGGAGCCGTTAAAATCTATTGTAAAAGATACATGAAAAGGGACGGGCCTTTGAGGGTATGGCTGTTACCCATAAATGTAGCAAAAAGGTAATGAAACTACTCAGGCCGTTTGAACACACAGGCTTACAAGCTCTGGTAGCAATTTGAATCAGGCTAACAACGGAAAAAAACAGGGAAATTACTTCCTACTACTTCTGTTCTGTGTGGCATTTGAGGGTGGCTTCCCCATAAATGTAAAAAAACAAAACTTGCCAAACTTCTCAGGCTGTTTTGAACGCGTGCTCACAAGCTCTGGTAGCAATCTGAATCAGCCAAAAAGCAGAATAACAGGAAAACTACTTCCCACTGCTTCTATATTACATGACCTGACTCCCCAGACAGCTGGAGATATGACTCAACAAGCAGATTGGCAGATAGTATTGTTGTCATGAGTTGTGACCGATGTGAAAAACTGGTTTTAACAATTTACAGTGTGTTAAGATCAATTTCACAACACTGGAGTCTACCACAGTATGGCAGGACCACAATCTCTCCTTTCTTATCACTGCAGTCGTGGGAGAAACCATGTGGACGTCATACACAGCTGCCCATCAACATAGTGACTTGCGGTATGTCTGCAGAAGTTCCTTGTGCAATAAGGCAGTTTATTGATTAGTAAATAGACCGAGAGTAATACGCCACCCATAGAAGTCCACTTAAAGTGCACCGAAAAAGCTTGAGAAGTTTTCCCCTAAGTGTTTCCTTTTTCGAGCTGATCGATTGCACTGTGGGTCCACAACTTATCCACTGTCAGGGAAATATTTATTATTAATCAGACACAAATTAAGCAATTAAGGGCTAAGACAGAGAGATTGGGAATTCCGGGAAGACACAGCACATCCGTTTAACAACCCACCAACACTTCGCCCACTGGTTTTTGGACTCTTTAAAGGAACAATATGCAGGAATTTTAGCTGAAAACATTAAAAAACAAACTGACATTGATCTCTATGTGTTAGAATGCAGAGAGATCTACTAAAGTTAGCATGCTAACAAGCTAGCCCTGGCCTGTTCCGGTCCAAAGCTCCTGTGCTAGCGGTGTGCACGGCTAAGTGAGCTGACTTGCAATTGGCAGCTACAGTTAGCGGTTACCTTGGTGATATGCTGCCCTCTATTTATTTTGTGAATGACTTTGACAGGTTTTTTTGTAGCCAGAAGTGACCATGTTTGGAAGAAAGGGTGGAGCTAGGGAGGCTATTCTGATTGGATCTGACTGAGAGCGTGGGGACACACCTTGGTACCGACTTTACAAACTGAGCATCATGCTGTATCGAGGAAGACTTAAAACTAGCAACAGAGAACGTTAACTCATGTGGAGAGATGAGGTTATAAATCAATTGAGAAGAAGGGTCATTTTATCGTAAGCTTACATACAATTAGGAAGTGGAGTCGCCCCTGGCCACCTGGCCACCTGGCCTCTAGAAATAATGCAGGTTAAAGGAATTTGGAAGCTCTGTCCATATTTTATACAGTCTATGTCATAAAAGCAGAGTAGTGACCCGATGTGCAGTATGTTATTGTTGCATTAGTTGACTATGGGTGGCTTGTAGCCCGGGATTATAGTGTCATGTCATCCTAATGATAAGCGTGTAAATTAGTTGTATTGTTGTTTGTCATTAACGTATGAAGGTGTGTAGGCTCGGTGAAGTGCGCCAGATTTGTACATTTTTACAGTGTGAATGGCTTTGTGATCAACGTGCTCGGTTGTTTTTTTTTTTTATCTCGTCTTGTCTTGTCTTATAAAACTATTATGTGCTTTTACATATGTAATGACTGGTTTGATGACAGCAGTTTCCTTAACCCAAGACAGATTTCTCCCACGGGAGACATTAAAGGAAACTCAAAACTCATGCCTTAATTTAATCGGTGCAGCTCGAGTCTACAAATGCGAAGTGATTCGAGCGGTGCCGATGAGTCAGCAGGGAATGAGTGCTGAGAGCTCAGCGTAATCATTTAAGTTACATAACATCATTTATGAACAAAAACCTAACGCACAGTTGCTTTAAAATAAGACTCTTGCTTAAGCTTCTTGGTCGGCTTCAATCAGACTGAATGCTCTTTAAATGCTGTGGGGTTAAAGTTCAAATCATTTTATCTCTCGATGCTTAAAGGATAAGTTCACCCAGAACTTAAAATTCAGTTTTGAAGTGGAGTCCACAAAACATTTCTGGAGTTTCACGGCAAAACAGCTTTGCAGCATGACGTAGATGGATAGGACATTAAATGGCTCCTTGCAGCTTGTTTGGCATAATCCAAGTCACTGGTAGCCCCAAGATCCCAAATTGATAACAAAGGATGTTATTTACACCTTTGATGCATCATTGAGCTTGTGCACCCACTTGAGAAGGCATGTGCGCTAACACTGTTAGCTTAACAACTGCAATGAACATCTTGACTTTAAAAAAGGTGTTAATAACTTATTTTCAAATCAATTTAGGATCCCAGTCTTTATCTACTTCAGTTGTTTGGGAGACTGCTGCAACCCTGTTTTGCTATGAAGCTCCAAAAATGTTTTGTGTAAATGTGTCAATTCTACTGGTGGTCACTTGTAGACAACCAAACTAGACAAACCAAATATTACTGACTGTGGAAGTCAAACTTTCTTGTTTCTAATCACAGGTTTTTTCATGTTGTTCTGCTGTTATTCAGGCAAACGCCAGTATTGTCAACGCGGTCGATGTGGAGAAGGTCACAACGTTGAAGAACCCTTGCGTGGACGCCATCAAGAGCCTGTGGAGTGACCCAGGCATTCAGGAATGTTACAATCGGAAGAGGGAATACCAGCTCTCCGACTCCACCAAATAGTGAGTGTACACAGAAACCCCTCGGACAGTGCCAAATAGTTTCCACTGTTTCATCCGCCAGTTGTCTGTTTAATGCACTCGGAGGGTTCAGGTTAAGTGTTTATTCCATTTAAGGTTGTTGATAAAAGGCTTCAAAGCAAAGAAACACATTTTAAATTCCCGCTGAAGGATCCATTATAGTGAAACGGCTGGAACAGAAACATCCATGACTTGAATATTTTACAATAAACGTCTCTTTTGTCCCTCTCCTGGATCTATATCACTCTCTGTAACTGCTTTCGCTTTGTTTTCCGGTCCTCTCTTCATAGCTATCTGAATGACTTGGATAGGATTGCTGATACTCGCTATCTGCCGACGCAGCAGGATGTTCTGAGGGTCAGGGTGCCCACAACAGGTATTATAGAGTACCCCTTTGACCTGGAGACTGTGGTGTTTAGGTGAGTGTTTTTATGTTGTTGTTATATTTTATACTGCCATGGTTTTATTGCAGCTTAGACCATAAAAACATAAAAAGACGTGCTTGGGAGTTGGTGCGGCCAATATAGATAAAATCTAATATCATAGTGTGTGTAGGTTTCTCTCCTGATACTGATGTACTGTGGAAGCTCAGTAGATAAAGTGTTTATCTAGGAAATTAGATGATGGGAGTGTCTGTTTTTTAGCTCATACACTAAACCAAATAGCTGATAAATCAAGGCATATCATCACATTGATGCAAGAATCCTATTTAATCATTTACTGTCCAGTATAAAGTTAAAACTCTACCAGTTGTGCATTATTGTCATGCCAGCCAACCTTCTCTGAGAGTAACTTTGGCAGAAATGCTTTTTTTTTTCGATACATTTCCATGAAATGTTGTTGGAGCCGACCTATTGTGGTGATCGCCTGACTTTTTCTCCAGCCACTGTTTTTATAAAATGTCTCAACAACCATGACATTTGGTGCACACATTCATACCCGTCTGTGGGGAGGATTGAAACTGCCAAAATCAAATAAATATTTAGTATGCCTTGATATTTAGTCATTTTTAGCCCTTTATATGGCTTTGTTGATAGGACAGCTTCAGAGATGACAGGAAACAGAGTGAAAGAGGGGAGGTGACTCGAACCCAGGGCCGCTGCATTGAGGACAAAGCCTCTGTACATGGGATGCCCGCTCTACCAACTGAGCTAATGGGCGCCCTAAGCTGGCTATTCTCTGACCCACAGGTTTCAGCGCGGTGTGTATGCGTCGCACGACCGAGCCACCGAGAGAGCCCAGACAGCTGAGAGCTCATTGGCTGTGTTCCCAAATCGCATACTGTTCGCAAATGTCCCATAACAGACTGTGACACATGTATGAGCGAGAGGGTCAATGAGGGGTTCAGTGTTAATGTTATGGTGAAGTCGAATATGTCATGCAGCAGTACATATTTTCTAAGGGCAGCTTTGTACTACAAGAAAAAAGAAACAGTATGAGATTTGGAATGCAGCCCTGGTGATCGTTATACCCACCAGCATGTTAGTATTGTCATATTCAGTGCCAGCGTTTGTCAAAGCACAGCCCTTTACACCGCTGCTAGCAAGGCTGCAGGCTCTCGATTCTTTCTGTGTCAGCATAGTTGTGGAAGTACGGACATTAATGGGAAGCCATTATGTCTTGTTAATCTTGTTTGAGCACAGCCGGACCTCATTTTGCAGTTAATTGACAGAGATCCATGGTCGTATTTTGCCCGTTTAGACTGTATTTTCACAAGCTTCATTAGCTATGTGATATCGGCTGTTTTTTGGAAGTAAAACTGGTATCATTTAAGGGATCTGAAAACATTTGAATGTCTCCTTTTTTGAAACTGGCACACTATCTGGGGAAGTGAAAGTTTATGTTCCCACAATTTAACCTTGAGGCCATAAATGCAAATGCCGTTTAAAAAGCTTTAAAGCACCTAACCAAACACAGACTTTGGATAATGTCAACAGTACAGATAAAACTGGGGAGTGAGTTGATTTAACGAGCTGTAAATACATGTTAGTTGGTTTTTCTTAATGTCTGGTTGAACCTGGGGCTTCAGGATGGTGGATGTGGGCGGCCAGCGTTCAGAGAGGAGGAAGTGGATTCACTGTTTCGAGAATGTCACCTCCATCATGTTCCTGGTGGCGCTCAGCGAGTACGACCAGGTCCTCGTCGAGTCCGTCAATGAGGTGAGATGCCTACAGAATAACGTTTAACAGTCTCAGCCTTATCTCCTTCTATAGATTTGTTAGTCTGAGCATGAGTAAAGAAAATGGGGCTCTCTTTGGGATGATCAGCAAATCACATGGAGGGATACAAAGGGACATTGTTTCTTTTGTTTAAGGCCAAACCTGTTGGGTGGAGATGATGACCTAGATTTCTCCAGCACCAGTCTGCTCTCTCTCTCTCTCTCTCTCTCCCTCCCTCTCTCTGGTCACAATGATGAACCTCATCTCAACCCTCTTTTGCGGCAGTGCACGTAGTCCATCTGCAGGGGGAGCTCTTTAGTCGCTCTGTTCAGCAGAGTGCACCTCTCAGCAAGGCTCGTTCACTTCATGAGATTACCACCAATTGAATTTGCTCGCACAGACAGTCACCGCTGAAGTACTGCTGTCGAAAACGCTATATCTTGGTTTCATATGTATGCTCATGCCCAGGTCACGCTGAGGTGTTTGTTGTTATATGTTTATTGTTTTGTTTTTGTTTTTTAAGAATCGCATGGAGGAAAGCATGGCCCTGTTCCGGACAATCATAACCTACAAGTGGTTCAAAGAGTCCTCAGTCATCTTGTTCCTCAACAAGATAGATTTACTGGAGGAGAAAATCATGTACTCGCATTTGGTCGACTACTTCCCTGAATATGACGGTAAGGGATAAAAAATGCAGCAAGGTTTGAAGCAACACAATGATCTAATCAAGCAACTCGGTCTTTTGTTGGTTGATTTAGATTTGCTGCAAATAGTTTATAGAAAAATAAATGACACTCTTCCTTTTTACAGATGAGAAGTTGAATTCATAAGAAATAAAAAACACTCTACCTGATTCAGTACACTCGACCAGCAGCTCTCACAGGCTAATGTTAGCTATTATACTCAAGGTTACGGTGCATGTCGTCTTGCCGCCTGTTGCTATAACTTTCAGGGAACATCTGGTGGTATGTCAAAGAGTGAGTGACTAAAAATGACGTGAATGAAACTTTAAACCCTTCTTTTACCGTTCTGCCTGAGACGCATCAGGTAGATTTTCATCCGCATTGTTAAAACTAAACACAACAGCTCCCCCTTGATCTCTCGCTACTTCACAGTGTTGTCAGACTGCTGGGAGTGTCACGATTTTGATACTAAACCGTAATATCAATCAAAAAGAGCTCTTGATGGCGGTCATCGAAATCAAAAGGGAGATTAGCGATGGTACCAGTATTTCTCATCCCTCCATCCCTCTTGCATCCAAACTTAAACACTTCAAAGACAACACAGTTGGTGTACTGGTAGCCTGCAGCTTTCAGACACAACTGACTGGTACCAGAAATGACTCAGACAGCAGCAGAGATGTTGGGTTTATTTTCTCTTTCAGAGACCCTTTATTGATTTTTTTTTATTTTATGAGAAGAGGGTCTACTCAGAACAGTTTTGGGAAATTGAACTTTGTAACACACTGAATTTCCGTATTTTGTCTTTTCGTGGTGTTGTTGAATCACTGAAGGCTGGTTTTTTTTTGTGCGTTGAACTCTTTAATCTTTGTTATTGGTGAAGATTCATTTCAACCAGTCAAACCTAACTTTCTTTCTTACGGCCATCTTTTTGAAGTAATATTTGAAAATATAAATAAGAATAAATACGATGAATATGTGATCATTTTTAAATGCCAAAAACTTGCATGCTGTAACAGTAGCACAAGTAGAGAAGACTCACTAACGACTGCTGTATAGTAACATATATCTATACGGTTAGCTAACATTAGCCACTATAAGCTACCAGTAGTGCCAGAGTATGTAAACCTGTATGAGTACTATTGAACTGATCATGGGTGTGTCTGATAACTTATGAACTGACCTTTTCATCCGTAAGAGGAAGTTGCTTTAATTTCCTCTTTCCTAAGTAACCGTCTCACTTAAAAGCTCTGCAACCATTTCATATCACAGCGCTCGCCTGCCTCATATTCTCGAGCCTCTCTGTACCCACTGAAAATACTACAGTGACTTTCATGTGCTGCTCTTGCCCTCTTTGTCTCTCTGCCAGGTCCCCAGCGGGATGTCGAGGCAGCAAAAGATTTCATCTTGGACATGTTTGTCAGCCTCAATCCAAACGAGAAAAAAATAGTCTACTCCCACTTCACCTGTGCCACAGACACCAACAACATTCGATTTGTCTTCCGCGCGGTGAAGGACCACATCTTGCAGGGCAACCTGGAAGTCTACAACTTGGTTTAAATCGGTGGCGTTGCCGCTGTAATTCAATCGGCTTTGTACAGCTGGCAGCCAGGGGAGCTCTGCAGTGATTCAGTTTGCCTCACACTGCTGCTGAACACTATAATCCAAAACAGGACATTGAGAAGCTACAGAGCTTGTCGCCAAATGACTGTACTACTGATGTATTTCAATTTTTCGTGTTAGGCTCTTTGAAAATGGATGTCTCCAGCTATAATGAAGTGTGTCCTGACAATTAAAGCGCTGCTTTAGTGAGGAGTCTATTACAGTATGCACTCTGAAATTTATGGAGCCCTTTGTGAATGTTTCCGCAGTAACAGTATAAATGCACATGGATGGATTGAGAGGGGGGAAAAAAGTATTTCTGTGGCCTCAAAAGCTTCTGAGGACTTGTAATGTACTAGGTCTCTCCTTCAGGGAATCTGTGGAAGTGAATGTAGACTAACTGCAATGCAGCACCTCACATCACTAACCCCAGTTGGTCATAGGTTTTTTTTTTTTTTTTAAGTTTAAAAGCGTTTGCATCACTCTACTTAGTTTGTGTCTTGACTTAAAGGGAAACGAGCTATAACGAACACTAATGACACGTGTACTATCCTGCAGATGTTGATTTGCACACACCGCTTTTTGTAACATTGGTTCTTGTGTTGCTATTCTTTATGTGTGTGTGGGTATTAACATTTACACAATCTCAATTCAAGATACATTGAGTTTGTCTTTAATGGCATTATTCAGTCTTAAACCACTTGTTATGACCGCAGCATTAATGTATTGTTATGTAATTTAACACAGATTTCCAAGGGAATGTTACTCTGACATTACCAGACTGTGCTTCCTTTTTTTTTTAAGTCTTTATTTTGTCAAAGCTGTAGAATCAAGTGTTCAGGGACTGTTGTATTGGATTAAAGGGTAACTTCACCAATTTTACAACATTCATCTATTTAATCCCCTTCCATTTCATTCACATCACAACACCACTGTTGTTTGAATCATCTGCCCCCCTCAAGTGAGTGCCAGTGTGTTGCACTAGCTAATGTTGCTAATGCTAGCTAGCTAACGTTAATGTTGCTCAGTTTTTTTTCCCCCCCACAAACTGGCAACAACCAAGACTGTTGATGCCGACAAAACACAGATACCCTGTGATACCAACGACGTTATGCTATTGGCTTCTTTTAAAAGCTGAAACCTAACGTCAGAATTCTTACACAGACAAACAAAAAAAATATTTTGAACCCAACAAAATCTTCTAAATGACCAATTCACATTCAAAAGAGATTTGTTTATTCTGCACTTTCCTACATGAAACGTGTAGTTTTCCTTTGTGGCTTCAGAGGAAGCTGCATGTAATCTGCTAAATTGCATTGAGTGATGTCACTTGTTTCCTAGCTTGCATTGTGGGTAATGTAGGCAGCAGGTTTAGAAAAGCAGTCCATTTGTCGATAATTGCCCTCCTGTAACACTGTTGGACTCGTTATGGCCAGTTTAAGAGCAAATGATCAAAATCAATCTTTTTATTCCCTGCATTCATCCTTCTCTTCAAAAATGGGCGCCTGCAGTACCCACAATGCAAGTGGGCCACTGAGTGACATCAGTGGAGGCGATTTATCAGATCACATGCAGCTTCTTCTGGAGCCACAAAAAACTTTTATACTACTTCCGTAGTTTTTTTAATGTGCAAAATTGGTGGAGTTACCCTGCAAAAAGTGTTTCTTTCTGAAAAATCATCTGCTTTAAGGGCTTTAGGACTTTAACCATTATTTATCTGAATGCATATTGTAAATATAACATGGTACAGTACGTTTTTCCACCTTTACTTGCATCAAGGTCGGCGTTGAAAGGCTAACTGCTATAAAGAGAGGACGGTTATGTTATATAATCTCTGTGGTATTAAACTAGTGCCTTCTCCTGCTTAATTCGTACGCTGTTCAAGGGTATCAAATGCATGAATAAGAAGCTAATGAGAGCGTATCCACAGCCCTAATGTTTACACGACCCTTCTCTTCTCGTTAGAAATAATTACAGCCTAATTTGTGCGGTTTAATTTATGGTTCACTGTCACTGCGATATCTTAATGCAGTCTTAGTGTTTTTAATGTGATCGGATGAATAAACAGAGGTTTTTCCTGTTCATTTTGTTGTTGCTCAGTTTTTTTTTTTTCCCCGTTCCTTTTGTCTTGCGCTTACAAATCAGCTCCAACACAGCGTTTGTTTAGCGCTCAAGTGTTTGTCGTTCTTGGCTGCTCCGCCGGCTCATCTGGAGCGCTGTCGGTCTTAAAAATCCTCCTCTGTGGTACATCCATCTGGCCGGAGCCCGCCAGCAGCACTTTTGTTAGAGGTCCATATATTTAGTGTTGTACACGGGGACTCTGGGATATATGGAGTGGCAAAGAGTGTTTATTTTTGGAGGAGGACGGACACTGAGAGTAATAAAGCAGAAGGACGTGGCACTCGTGATGCGCGAGAGGATGAGGAGGCTGCTGGGCACACTTTGTCGGTCCCTTCCACGTTTAATCAATCCAAACCAAAAATCCTCCCTGAATATATCTTATCACTCAAGAGTTCCGGCCAAACACATGATGCATTATATAACAGAGCTGCAACTAACAATTATTTTTATGTACTACACAGCCTGTGCAAACAGTTGTGTAATGGAGATTTCATCAGGGTTATCTCAGATTGGACTTCATTTAGAATTCTTAACTGCGTTACCATCTGGAGGCGGAAAAGTTTTTCAACAGTAGTTCTTGGTTTTCAGTTTGTGTTTTACAGTGAAGTCATATAAAACACAGCTCACAGTTTTTTTCACCTTACTCTCCCTCCCATCACCTCATCACTGTCAAATGAGCACGGCCACAAAGAAAATAGACAAAAAATACAATAAAAATATAGAAAAAATTCTAAAATCAATAAATGAATAGGGTGTTTCTCAGATAAATGCACATGGTCATAATGCCGCCCACTCTACTGTTACATAATCCAACATCAAAGGTCTCCAGATAGCAAACATTATCAATTATCTTTATCATTCACGTGTTTGACACCGCCTGGGCTCAACTACCCGCTCCTGGTGGAGTCAGGACATCCACTTATCGGAAGCTCGGCGGTTCGATCCGCGGGTCCCTCAGCTGCACATTGGAGTTAAAGTGTCCTTGGGCAAGATACCGCATGCCAATTTGCTCCTGCCAATTTGCTCCCGCCGCTGTCTGAGAGTGTGTGAATGGCTGACTATAGAAAAGTCAGAGGCTGCTTTGTATTGGAAGCGCTGCCTTCAGTGTATGAATAGGTGAATGTAACAAGTGCACTACATAAATGCAGGTCCATTTAACATTTCTTTAATCCACATTCCAATTCTTGGCCCATTTTTCCAATTTAGTTTATTTTGTATTATATAGGTCTGTGAGTGTAGACGCTTCGCTCCTGTCATATTAATAATATCTTGCCATGTGGCTGTAGGGATGCGGACAATCACCAGCCAGCGAGGGTGTAAATGAAAGACGTTATTTAGTTGCATGATGAGTGTTTCTGGATCCTCACGCATATTCACGAAAGTCAAGATATCTCGGCCTCTGCTGCTTCAATTTCGCCCATTCTTTTTCAAAACCTGTATATCGTGAGTTCGCAAACTCAAACCCCTTAAAGAAAAGCAGGGATGATGTGTCAGCTTGTTCCTTGAAGTTACACAGTTCACAAAACATTCCCAGGCCTTCACAGCACAGCAGCGCGGCGGCACTCTCAACAACTGAAGCAGATTGTTTTAAAACGTAAAAAAACTACCGCCTGTCCAGCGTAGTTCCAAATGGATTTGAGAAGATGTTATTCACACCACAGAAGCACACAGAGGGTTTTTTTTTTTCTGTGTTTTTTGACGTTTTAAACAAGTCCCCATCTACTTAAGTTGATTAGGAGAATGCTGCAACGTTAAAGCTTCCCCCAACTTTCAATCGGCTCGAGGGTGAGTAGAAAATTACTGATTTTTCAGTTTAAGGGAAGTGCTATTGTGCCCCTTTGAGCTTACTTGTCCTGTATGTAAGTCAAGACATTTGGAAGGCTGAATTGGATGAGATGAAGTCGGCCATTATAAGAACCCACAAAAGAACCATCAGATGTTTGGAGCAGATTAAAGCAATATAAACAGGTTTGTTGTATATTGCACCTGGGCATCCTCCATTATGTTTCCCTTCCTGCTCTCCACCTGGGGAAGGAGTTTCAAATTCAGCAGCCCATGGGAGTTAAGACCTGTAAGCAGATACACACCAGCGGTCTCCATAAAGTCACACTGTCTGTCTGAGAGCGACTGCCCCTCCGCCCGCCTCTCCTGCTCGGCAGGAATGTGGAATGCACCTGAACTGGATCCTGCAGGAGGAAGAATGACTGCTGCTCAAAGTCGGCAACACACCTGTTCCGGGACACAGGTTCCTCCAGCAGCTCCGAGAGAAATCATTACCCACTCATTTCACTAATCCCCGTCAGGTGTAGAGTAGTAAAAAACCTGGTCAGCTCGGGTACAACAATGGATGGCTGCTGCCTGTCTGCTCAGGAAGCAGAGAGACTGAGGATACACAGAGAAATAGAGAGGCAACTTCGACGTGACAAAAGAGACTCTCACCGGGAGCTGAAGCTGCTGCTTTTAGGTGAGTGTTTGTAAGGTTTACTTATTAACTTCAACGTGTTCACTGTGGGAATGAAATGGCTGGAAATAACTAACAACTGTGTGCTCACCTACTGAGACAATTAACTTTCCTTATTAGACATTAAATAGACTCTATAAATGTGGATAGTATGTTTTTTTTTTTTTAGAGCTGCAAAGATTAATCTAAAAAAAATCATTTTGATAATTAATTTTTTTTTTAATATCAAAACAAAGTTGAGGTTCTCTGACTCCAACTTCTAATATGTGAATTATTTTCCTCTTTCTTCACTCCTCTCTCTTTTGGATTCAGAATCAGAATTCCTTTATTTGTCCTGCAAACGGGGGACATTTCTTTGTCACAGCAGCCAAAGGATTGTGGACCAAACAAGACATTTGGAGGCCATCTTAGACTTTGGGGAAACAAAGATCCTCATTTTCCACCATTTTCTATGACTGTATCAAAGAAGTGATTGAATAATCAAGAAAATAATTAATAGATTAATCATCAATGGAATTAATCATGATCGTTTCAGGCCTATATCATTTAAATTTAGACAGCTGTCGGCTAATCATGCTGGGCAGTCGGCTATACTAGATGGTTAATTTAGTCTAATTACAAAAAGATGGTGATGAGGAGCCAGCTGTGTAAATTTGGTTGAACTTTTGATAAAATACACTAATGTATAGAGTGTTTAAGCGATGACATATTTTTGAAGGCTAACCTGGAAGTTAGCATCGCCCTGGTTCCCTCCGCAAGAAGCTTATGAGAGTTTTGAATTGGATTTTTGAATATCGGCGAAAAAAAACAAACTCTGTGACAAACACAAGTGTATGATACTTAAAGGTTTTGTTTAGCAAGATAATCTTAAATAGCCAGAAGTAAAAAGCTAATGTTGGGCTATAAACAGACTACATGCGGTCACCAACACTGGGCATCTTACTACATAATTACTATGTACATTTTGCTTAAATTGATAAATCTAAAAGTTTATAAAGATAGATGAGTGACTCTCTGTGTTCGGTGTGATGCCGTTTAATATCCATGACAACTTCCTAGTCTCATACAGCCACTTGTCAACCACCTTTTTGGAGACACATAAATACTTAACAATTAAATTGTTGGAGGAATTTTATGTCGTAGACCAAATCGTGTAAATATCTTAAGCCTGTAGTAACCACAGACTTTACTGGATGTGCAACAATGCTAACCTATTTCTGGGTTTTAGGACTACAAACTCAACCACTGCATGTTTCTGTATAGTTTAAAAATGTTCCTGTAGAGGCAGAACTTACTAAATGATGATTCATCCAGTAGGCTATATTATCCAAGTGATTTATTGAGAGGAAGATGTAGTTTCTTTGTGTGAATTTCAGACTCTGTTTTTGTTATTTTAGAGTGAAAATGGAAAACTGTGTGTGCTTTAATGCTAACATCAGCATGCTAACGTGAACACAGTGACTATGGTAACACATCGACGTTTAGCTTAACAGTTTGTAATGTTTACCACAGTTTCCGTCAAAGTCAACATGCTAACATTGACTAAATGCAGAGCCAAGTCATGATGTCATGTCCTGGCTAGGCATCATTAACTAGCTATCGTCACTCAATTCAGCCATCAGCATTTGTTCAAAAAATTAAGCATGTTTTAGGGTTTTACTGACAGACTGGCATCCACAGCAGCACCTGCTATTAGAAACTGAAACGTGATTTTACATCAAACAACTGCTACTTTGTGAAAATAGGAAACACCAGCGTTATCGTAACGTGGTTTTGTCCATATCTATAATAGTTGTAGTTTTAGTTTTCGGTCGTAGTATCTGCTGACTGAAAATGTCTATACTGTTAGTGCTATTCGTTATTAAGCAGTTAAAACAATTATTTGAAAAAGAAGACGAACATGAACTTGTAACTGGCCTGAAAATATTGTGATATTATTTTACAGCCATATTGCCCGATTGTGGCCTAGAGGTTCCAGTGACACACAAAACACAGCAGAGGCTCATGAGAATGTCAATTTTGTTCATAAAAGTATTTAACAAATCAGAATTTCAACCCCACCATGGCACAAGATGGGGAGTGAAGGGATGCGGCTTCATTGTGGATAGCAAATTTTCAACGCAAAAGGTCAAAGGGCCGACAAAGTCAGTAGGATAAATCCTCTGGCCACGAATGTCTGCACAGTATTTAATGATAATCTATTGAATAATTGTTGAGAAATGTCACTAAAACCAAAAATGTCATCCTCTGGGGACCCCGATCCATGTAAAAGTTTTGCTGATATTTCAGTCTGGGCCAAAGACATCCCATGAGCGGCACCCAAAACATGCCAAACACATCAGGAGGGCCTCGGCGGGGATAGACAATCAGACATTAAACATTGGAAATTAGTCATGATTTAGGATTGCAGGAAGAAAAGACTGCATTTTTTTGCCTTCCTGATGTCAAGTGCTTCTGAGCTATGATCGATAGATAGCAAGGCCTTG
>OMLP01044093.1:2157-22127 GCA_900302685.1 Spondyliosoma cantharus
ATAAATGTTAAGGGTTGTATCAGTGTAAACTGAGAAGTGGACAACTGTTGGTTTGGGGTTGTTGGACCATAGTATTGCGGTTACTGTTGTGAAAGCAAATCAGTAATAGTTTAAATTTGAGAGGGGAGGGATGTTGTGAAGTGACTGCTGAAGTGTTGCCAGACCCCAGATCAGCAGGGGGCGCGGGTGTGCTCGGGAATGTTCTTGACCCCGAGTGTGGTGTACCGGGTGCTGGTATGAGCTGTCACCTTGACCAGACGCCTGTTATCTTCAGTTGTAATAAAAGTGGTTACCAAGAAGAAAGCCGGCTTCTTTATTATGAGGTAATGAAGATATTACACATAGTATAATCTAAACTATCATTTTAACCCAATTTGGATTCAGCAATTTCATGTGTTTGGGCTGGTCGGATAGCTGTAGGATATCAAAAATGTAAAGTATGAATGCAACCAAAAAGCATTTGAGATGGATTTGAAATTCAATGTTCAAGCTACCTCCAAACAATGATTAGAGGTAGCTTGAAACCTCCAATACCTCCAATCAATGATTAGAGGTAGCTTGAAACCTCCAATACCTCCAATCAATGATTGGAGGCAGCTTGAAATGTAAAGTAGGATGTTTAATAGATGTGATCACACTGTGCAGTAGAGGCTTCTGCTGACCAAACCATTAGCCCTGTTCTAATATAAGTCAGGATGAAATGTTTTGATCGGCTCTTTTAGATTTTCTAAATGTTATAGGACGTGATGGATCATTCTGCACGGGTTGTGGCACTCAAAAATGATTCACACTTTTGCTGCCGATTCTTTCACAATGTAAGCCTATGGGGTAAAAGGATGATGGCGATCACAGAGTTTGGCCACAATGTCAAATTAGCTTCAAACCCTGGTGCACTCCCCTGGGGCTCAGATCCCCTTTGGCTTTGTCCCCTGTGTTAATGGCAGTGTTTGTCTATAGCTTGTCATCAGTGTTGGGTGTAACGTGTTACAAAGTAACAAAGTTACAAAGTTACAAAGTGGTTAAAAAGTAGTTACGTTACGTAACTACTTTTACGTTACGTAACTACGTTTTCGGGTAAAAACGTGTAGTAACGTGTTACTACTGAAAATATGGTATCGAAACGTAGTTCCTTTTTCAGTTGGGCACAACGTTACTTTTCCGAGGGACAGATTAGACAGCGACACACTGCCTCAGCTGCGCGCTTGCACAATAGTCGCGGGCTCTCATTCCACACTGAGTGTTGTGCTTGGAGAAGTTGAAGGAGCGATTTATTGATTACTCGAGGAAACAGATCGTGAGGGAGTTGCGAGCTCCGGGCGGAGTCCCCGTCTGGAGACGTGGAGGGGCTGGAGCTGTAGCGCACAATGGCTGGTAGCGCGGTGCGCTGGTAAGCCAGTGAGCACAGAGAGAGTAGCTGCTGTAGAGTGCTAAGCTCTTAATCTTGTGGCGTTTATAGGCAGTTAGAAAATAACTTCCGGTGCTGTTTATGGACCGGTTTTGCACGTAGACTTTTAAAACCAAAATGATTTGCAATCAGATTTCTGATCAGGTTAAAGGCACATGATGCTATGGGTTGCTGTTTCTTAAATGTTGGTTGTCGAGTCAAGGTCGTCACAGGCCAATGCTTTGAGTGCCACCAGACCAAAGTGTTTGTATTTTGATGACCTTAGATTCAGACTGTCAACCATCTTTCTCCAGTATCAATGATGCCGAAAAACTTCCCGAACACAACAAAATGATAAGAAAATAGAGGAGAAGGGCAGGGTCTCTGCAGATACAGACACAGGTAATAACGTCTGTACATTGCTTTGTTTTTTCTGTTGTTTTTTTTTTTTTTTTTAAGCCAAATACATAATCATTAAGTGTAAAGAAAACAGTTTTAATTAACTGTTAATTGTATCTGGATATGAGACACTTGATCAGTTGTTATGTGAAAATACACATGTGTAGTTTTTGTCATAATCTGGTTTGCTCCGAAATCCATTGTCCTTGTCCTTGTTATATGATGAAAACTGGCATTCCTTTAATATCAGCAGGGAGCAAAGTCAAGTCCCTTGCTGTGTGCTGTCAGTTCAAGGATTCACAGTGTGTTGAATCGAGTGTCGGAGGCACCCTGAACTCTCAGTGCCACAGGCAAGTCCAACACTCCTCAAACACCCCGATCTCATGGTTTGAGAGTTCGAAGATGACATTCCATCAGTGAAGTGAAAGGGATGTCAAACAGGATGATGTGAATATACAAGGCTTGTTTCTCAATTGCATAACTGAATTTCATTGTACTTTATAATGATGGTATCGCTTCTTTTAGTCATTCAGGCACAGATAAAGCTGTCCGACAGAACAAATTAACATCGATTATGGTAAATATATTTACTAAATTGTTGTAAAATAGCTTAAACAAGCTTCAGCACTGTGGGAGCTAAAGAATAGATCATACATATAAAAATCACCTGCAGTGCGCTGTGGGGAGCATAGAGTGAGTCAGCATGTGCTTTGCTAATGGACAATTCTTATCTACTGATAATAGAAGGTATTTACACACACACACACACACACACACACACACACACACACACACACAAAATCATGTTATGTTTTGAAGCAAGTCAACTTTAAAACAGCTAAAGCAACCCAGGTGATCTAATTGTCCAGTTAAACCTGGCACACCTGGTTAAGACTCCAGGTTCATGTGAGTGTATTACTTTACACAATATATTTATGCAATATGATAATTATATATTACAGATTTTCACTGCATATTTGAATATATCTAAAAAAAAAAACACTGTTAAATTATTTTGCAAGTACATTAAATACTATTACACACATTGCAGGATAGAGAATGTACATAGCTTATAGGTTCTATGATTACTGTAATCTGAAGTATATACTGTTAGGCTAAGTAGTCCATGTATTAGCTAGGACTGTTGCAAAGCACAAAAAAAGCAGTCTGTTTTAAGCGGGGGAAATTTAGGAAGGTCTTCTAAAATTAAAAAGGTGAATTGTGAAAAATAGAGAATAACAGAGTCAATCCATTTCAGCTGAAAGGTCAGCTTCACACCAGGGCGTTCTGGGTCAGTCTGACATAGAGATACAGCGAAAGTCACAGTTTATAGAATACTAGGACAGGAGAAAAAGGGAGGTTGTCCAAACAGTCTTGAAAGTATTGCAGTACCTATGCAGGCTCAGCCACCATTTATGCATTTAAACACAAACAAGTGGCTGTTGTGTGGAATAAATCTGGGGCTTTAGAGTTTCACAGTAAAACCTATGAGCAAACATTAAAATACACTGCAACTTGCAACTGTGAATTCAGTTTTAATTAAACATCGAAACTTAGTCCCTCTTCGCTGCTACAGGTTTTTGGCCTTGTTTTTTTTTCTGTTCCTTTCTTCCCTAGTTGTTTCTTTGTGGAAATCTGATGCCATTTCAATATGTCCGCGTGGTCCTGGATGAAAATCTTGATCTAAGAAGGAGACAGTAGGAGACAGTTAGTGCAGAGATGGACACAAAGCAACAGAGAACAATCATCTGTCAGGGCACATACCTTGTCCAGCTGCGCCTCTGTGTCATTCACATCCACAGCTTCTTCTTCTTTAACGCCGGCATTTGACATATCGTAGAGGTTGAGGGTCGCCATCTTCATCTGTCCTAGGAGGAGGTTTTCCTTTGCTGCTGTTTTCACAACTTGGATCCAATTGTTTTCCTGTAGACAGGGACAATCTTTTAGCAATGTTCAATCTGGTGTTCTGACGGCAGATTGTGACTCATATTATTATGTTTGGTACCCATGTTTGAGTTTCAAAAAGCGCATCCTTCAGCTTCTTGTCGAGCTGGGAAAGCTGGTTGTTCTTCTGCAGCTGCAGCGAACGATGCCGGTCCTCCAGAGTCTGAAGGGCCATTCTCTGCTGGGTGTCCTGCTCTATTGCCTTATTGTTCCTCTGATAGAGCTTTTCTCTGAGTGGGAGGAGACTCCCCAAATGACACAGGAACCTCTCTGCACTGTCAAACTGTAACGCACACACACAAGATTACAGCTGTAGCCCCAAAAATGAAAGACGATACTTTCCACTTCAGGAGAGACTTGATGTTCGATGCAATTAGGTCAAAAGAATATGTTCATATATCTGCATGGGCAATCTTTCAACTGACAGATTTAGTAAAAGGAAAACAAGCTTTTGTTTACAGAATATTGCTTGATGATTAAAAACAAATTAAGATTTAGTCACACGTGAAAATCCTCGCCTTACGTCACTCATCTTGGCTGCCCGCTCTATGACGTCCCTACACACTCTGTGACTCTGCACCTGACGCCGTCTCTCCTGGTTCCTCTGCATCACCTCAGCATACTCCTCCTTCAGCCTCTTGATCTCTGCGTCCTTTTGAAGGCCCTCTTTCCTCTCCTCCTCCGTTTTCTCAACAACTCTGCAAACTTCTTCATGCTACACAGGAGGAGGTAGGAAAAACTGAAATCTGAAATCGCCAGTCTATGGGAGTCATGTGTGAAACGGTCCCTGTACTGTACCTTGACGAACATGTCATAGCTCGAGAATAACTCCTTCGCTTCCTCAGCTTTCTTTTTCATCTCTCCTACGCGCTTTAGCAAAGTCTAGATCACCAAGACAAACACAGTAGGCAAAAAGTTACATTGAGAATATTTATGATTGTTTAATTAACAATTTCTCATGTTCAAACAACACGGCTTTGAGATCTGTGCCTTTGAAAAAAGGATCAGATGCAGACGGAAAACGCAGATAAGACAAATCAAAACAGACAAGATATTGAAATGATATTAAAATGCTTTATGATTTAAAATCATATTCTTCTTATAATGCTAAAAAATCCATCACATTTGTATTTTTGACATTCATATATAACCAAAATCATTATAAAAATTGGAAAGGGTTCACTCTCGTAAACTTTGATTTGATTGGCCAGTCCAACTCCCTTAGCTACTGTTGCTAGTTTGGACATGCTTTACAAGAAGAAGCATGGTGACGCCGGCCCTGTTCCACCGGGAGCTGCAGTGTTATATTGCCTGGTAGTGAGACGACATAGCGTCTAGAAGCAGAAAGCAAGGACTACAGTCCTGGGTAAAAGGATATTTTCACAATGTAAAGTTTAATGAACAAGACAGTACGATGCAAATTGCAGCCAAGTCATACTGTTCTCAACGAAAATAAGTGAAGCCTTGATCTTTTTAATATTACCACAGAAATAAGGAGGAAGTAAACCTGATTGATGTTGGTGATCTGACATTAAGCTTGCTTATCTTGATGTAACGTTAGTTAATTGGCCCAAGATGTGACAATCGTGACTTTACACGATGGTGGGATCTACCGCACGGACTAATCCACACGTTACATCGGCCAAAATGTGTCTTTGGGTACCAAATCAAAACACCTTACACGCGGTCAAGGTGTACATGTACAGGTCCTCCATCAACATTGAATCTGAATTTGAACCATCTTGCCTAAATATTTTTTTCAACTTAGACAAGCCGAGCACTGTCACATCCTGGTTCATCCTGGTACCAAGCTTGCTCAACTGTTGGAGCAAAGAGCGAAAAAGGGTGGGACTATGAAAGGATCAACTGGGGATGGCTTAAGACATAAAAGTATCATAACCTTTGTATGGCAGAAATTCTCATAGCGTTAGCACGACAGCCTACAGTCATAACTGAGTTACCCATCAAATACCTTTTCCCATCCAGTCTTTGTTACACAGTGATTTGTTCGCTGTTTTAGCTGTTACTGCTAACTCCACACCTGTACTTGCTCCTCTTTCTTTGCCATAAGTTCGCCCAGCTCATTGCCTTTCTTCTGGAGTACATAGTAGGTTGCGTTGTGGTTCTCTATGAACGACATCATCCTGTTCACACACAAGCAAGGGAGAAAATTATTAACGCTGACTGCTCGGATTGTTTCAGGCAGCCGTCACACACTCTAATAAACTCACTTTGAGCGCTGCCTCTGACGGACAGTCCTGGAGTTCATGATGCTTTGTTGTCTTTGTATATTTTCTTCCTGCTGTTATCTTCCTCCTGATATCTTTGTTTGCAGTCAACATTTGCCTCCAGCACTGTTTCTGTGGTAACCAAACATAAAGGAGGAACAACCCAGAATTTCAATGCAAAGAAAACAAAAAAAAGATTTTTATTTTTATTCAAAGCTAGAGTATGAAACGTTTGTGCCTTGGGGCAGTTCTCTGTTGCTGTGGCAACTCCCCTCTTAATGAATTTTTTATGAAAAATGCAACTACAGGTGTGTCAGTGCAGGGCGTCTCCACAAATGCAATCTTCAAAACTCTGGTCTACCTCAAAATGTGTAAACTTATTTGGCAATTCAATTGCTTGAATATAAACAGATTTCATTTATATGTAGAAATTCCAAACTCCAGCTTTAACCTGTCAAAGTCACACTGTACTGAAACTGATAAGCTAAAGCAATGATTCGGTAACAACTGAAACCAAAACACAGCTACACCACAACTACAAACACAAGATTTAATCTTATTCGCCTATAAGTCAAACGCTATTACAACTGATAAAGTAGGAAGATGAATCAGTTAAACTAGGAATTCAAATGTAAACCAAAAGCCAAAACAAAGACTATAAAGTCAGGCTGAACTCCCTGATGTTGTCAATTATAACTGAAGAGAGAAGTCGATTAATCAGTAGAGCAGTGAGTCCAGGCTGAAGCAAGCATAAGCTGTTCTACTGTTTTCCCTATTTACGTTCATTTCTGACAGAAGACAACATTTTATTGATAGTAACATGTCAAATAAAGTGAACATCAATATAAGCTACTTCTTAGTTGCCCATGGATATAGTCCCCAGACTCCTTTAAAAATGTGTTCAAGTTTGTGAGTTGCTGAGTTAGGAGAAACACAATAAACTGTGAAATGTTGACCATGACAAATTCTTAACTACTTGGGCCTTCTTGTTAATCTGACATACAAAGCATTGAAGTGAGATGATCTGAGTCCATTCATATTGAGTATCTGCATGAGTCCGCCATCACGGACAATTATTTCCTATGAGAATTGTGACCTTTTACTCAGAAACAATAAGAGTGAGGTGATTGTACATTTGAAGGTGGTCACTGTTAATATTTGAAACAAAAAATTTCAACTTTTGATTCACTCTCACTATTTTTTTTTGTGCTGCAGTCATACGTGTTTTAAGTACAACACTTAACCCTCATTTTCAACTGACAGCATCCGACTCGAGCCCATCATGACAACGGTCGACGTCACGCGGTCCTATAATAAGACAAAATAAAATGAGATTAAATGCCTCACAGTGATTACAGCCCTGTTGTTATGGCAATCACAGGAAGACTCATGTAATCCAAATGAACAATTAGATTACATCTCATTGCACTTTTTTCACTTAGTTCAAGTCACATTCGACTAATGCAGAGTCCAACAACATGATGCATGTACAAAACATTTGGAACCAGACAATAATGCAACACAGTAGTGTGACTATTATTTTGAAAATTGCACTTCCTTTCGTCTTCCTAATTAATCATTAATCCGTTTTTACAATAACATTCTTGTCGTTAGGTTTAGACTTTCAATCTAAACACACCTTTTCTTGCTACCTCCACCTTCTTTTCAAAATATTTCCAAGTCCTGACTTTCCAACATCAATATCCCTCGGACCTTCAGTCCTCAGTAAATAGCACAAAGGCTCTGGGGACGTGATGAGTGAAAGCATTGGTGCCCTTTGGCCTCAGCCCTCGTTTGTTTAGCTTTTAAGGAAGGGTCGAGTAAGAGCACAGTTTTATTTGCAGCAAAGGCCTGTGGAGGTGCCACGTTAGCAAGGAGAGAAACACACACCTGATCTGTGTCAGCCACTTGCCAATATATATGTTCAGCCTCAAAAAAAAAAGAAGAAAATCACACATTCCCATGATACATGCAAAAAACACAACAAGAGGAGTTGAAATTCACTATTCAGCCCCTCTCCTTGTTTTTTTCAGTCAGTATTTGGCAGAATATTTCTATTTTCTTTTTTATCACAGCCGTGGCATTTTCTTGGCATGCTCAGTCTAAGCAAAGCTTTAATAGACTGAATTCAGTGTGATGCTGGTGGAAGAGCTGCACGGCCTGAGATATTGGATATTGCTGCATAGATATTAAAAGAAATACTGGTTATTTTCTTTCTTTGAATTATTTATCTGAGGAAGTCATAGTGCTGAAATTGTATGTACACAGAATACATACCAAAGCGCTCATGCTTTGAAACGACTTGAAATGACAATAAGCAGATGTATATGACGTTATAATAAGAAACGGAGCATTTGTACACACTCATACCTTGGAGCTGTGTTCTTCCTATCAACCTCCATTTCATTATTTCTTGCTCACAATGTGTGATAAAAAAAAGAAAAAAAAAGCACTTAATACCTTTTGCATTGTAATCATGTTTTATCCCTCGTCAGCTCAGCGACTGATTGGCGCCATAATGACGGACAAAGTGTTTTCTTTGTCTGCAGGACGCGGTGACAGAACATTTTGCTGGCAGCACATCCTCTGAATTGCATTCTAATTAGTACTCCAACAAAACAGCAATAGTCTCAAAACTGTTATTGCCAGGTCCGCCCGCACACTTAGTTCACTCTTAATGGCAAAACACATTTTGGAAAGACAAACTTTCAGACGCTGGCGTTCAGTAAGGCTTTTTTTACACCCTCCATAATGTTAAGTGCATCTTTTCCACATGAAGTTGGCATGCATAAGCCAGTATCACAGCAAGCAATTAAGAATTTAATAATGCAATACTACTGAGCTCATTTAACATGCATTTAATTAGATCTGTGATGTGCAGAGTTTTTACCCTTGGAGGGTCAAAACACCTATTTATATTGTATTGTATTGTTTTGTTAGAATGAAAAATGGTACTAATAACCCAGGTTCCCTTAAAACTACCTGTGCATAGAGTTACTTTACCTGACAAAAAACAAAACAAGCAAACAAAATCCAAAAATCTGTGAAAATGATATAGCAAAACAACTTTTGCCAATGGGCAACACTTTGGGGAAACCTGAATTAGTATATACATGTTTTAACTTTTTGCAATGCCCCAAAAAGACATTCCTGGACAATTCTACAGGAAACAGGCAGGGTGGTTTAAAGTGTAGAGAACACATACCGATTGCAACATGTTAGGTTTCCACTCAGGAAAAATTAGATATGAATGTATTACAATTTCATTGTGACATTTCATGTGACATTAATTTATTTTTACATGGAAAGTTTAGTTCACATTTGAATAACAGCCACAATCAGTGTGTGAAAATGTGCAATTCACGTATGAGAAGCAAATTCCATGTGTTGTGTTTCCACATGTGGAAGCACACTTGAAAAAAAGACAGTCACAAACAAGGAAAAATTCATGTTTTCCCATGTGATTTTTATATTTTTCCCTTTTCATTCATATTTGAACAGTGTCATTAACTTGTTAAAAATATCCACCTAACGTATAGCATTATTTTATTATTAACATGTAAAAATGTTCGTTCACATGTGAAAACGTATTACAATTTCAAAATGTGACATTTTCATTAGCTGAAAAACACTTAAATCTTGCGCTAACTACATCCAAACCCAGTCAGTTATTATGATAAACAAGTTGCAGATCCTTCTGCCATTTCGTATGAATGTAATAAGTGCAGAGCAAAAAGTTAGTTTTTAACCTTGGGTTTGTACTGGTCATTAGATTATGTCATGCCTGGTGGTTCAATTCTCATAACCAGGGATGCAAAATGTATCAACTGAACATTGGCATCGGCCGATATTTGCTTTGATGACTGCTATCTGCCCATCAGCAAATAAGACAACATTCACCGATGGCAGTGGACAATGTTGATCTGGTGGGTCACATCAATTTGCTGGCACATTCATTAGCTACTGGCTCGTGACATCCTTTATCCTTAGACCCTCAATTCGAGTGAAGAAAAACTTGCCATATTGAGAAATATATACAATCAAATAGAACAAAATCACAATTACAAATCCCTACCATCAATTTGTAAGACTGTGTAAGTGGTGGGTTAACAAGTGTTGAACATCTGAACATCATTGACTAGATAGCTGTATGAGAGGATAAAAAGGCTTTGAAGCAGTAACCTATTGATTAAAAAAAGACATTTTTTTATGTGGCAGAAGGTCATATGTAAGGGATAATGCCCGACGAGGTGTCCATAATCAGGAGTTAATGGACGACGCGGAGGCCTTAGAACCGGTTAGAACGGTTGCCTCCGCGAAGTCCATTAACTCCTGATAATGGACACCTTGAAGGGCATTATCCCGCTTAGACCATGGTCACTTGCCAAAGAAAAGAAATTAAGACCATTAATTTATATTTTCATGCGTTTTACAATCAAAATATAAAGTTTTTCACAAGCCATAACTTAGTTTCCCTGGTAACGCCTGAGGGGTTGACTAATACCTGAAACAATCATTACCCTCCCGTAAGGTTCTTATGCAACGGAAACGTTGTTCACTCCTCCAGTAAATAGGACGGACCATAGATACGACTTGGCAACGGGAGATATTCTAGTCCGCTCAGCGATGAGCCAGAAAGCTAACGCTATGCTAGCAAGATTCAAAGTCAATAACATTGCGTACGGTTGACAAACAGTAAATATAATTTTACAGTATGTTAAACGACAAGACTAGCTAGCTACTGTGTTACTGTGGCCACAGCCTGAAGTAGAGAGTTGAACAGCGAACATTTGAGAACATGTGAGATTATTCGCTTATGTGATACAAAGTATCAGTAAGTTTAGAGGGGAAGTGTACTTTCTGCAGCTTGTGTGTTAAAGTCGCCATCCTGTGGTGTTCAGAGGCACTGAAGGACTGACGGACTGCACTCACTGTTGACAGGCTGATACGCCAGCTAGTGTATTAATTTAGAGCGGTGAAGAGACAATCTGACTGGAACTACTTAGTAGGTGTCCGTATATCAGGGGTTAATGCACACCCTGCAACCAATCAGAATATTCCCCCAGACCATGGTATAATAAAGGTTATTTCATAAACCTGCATGATCGCATTTGTGCTCTTTCAAAGATGTGTAAGGGAGTGAATGGCTTTAAAACAGTTCAGTTACATTTTAATGAAGATTTCTGTGAGGGGGAGTAAATAACAATAAAAACAAAATAAGATATTTTGAGCTATTTTTTAAAACATTGGTGTCAGCACTGAATTTCATATTCAGTACAGCACATACAAGACAGACATCTGATCAACAGGTCCACCTAAACTCTAAATCTGTGTGCAAGGTGCATTAAACTGCAGGTAACCATAGCAACAATGTTTTTGCTGAATGCTGCATTGCAAGATAATAACTCAGTAAACAGGTTATGATTTGAACACAGCCTACGTTGTGCTCCTTTGAGGGGTGTTGGAGGTGCTGACTTTCATCTCCAACACTTCATGCTTGCAAAACAAGCAGTAAAATCAAAGATACTGCTGTGGCTCAGCGGGTCTTCAGCTCCTCCTGCCCACACGTCAAAGTGTCCCCGAGCAAGACACTGAACCTCAGACTGCTTCCTGCATGCATAAGAGTGTGGGAGAGTGTAATTTGTAAATTGTGAAAGGCTGGCCCTTCTACATGAACCTTCACAAAGAAATGTGTTATCAAGACTCCCTTCTTCCTGTTTCCAAGGTCTCCCTGACAAACATCCTCAAGACTCACTGAACTCTTGTCATTTTTGCATGAAAATACTCACATTTTAAAGCAGAATTTGCAGTTTTGTCCAAACAAAGTTGCTTTCAGTGCTACCAAACCATTTTACATTCAATAATTCTCATCCTATTTCGTAAAGAGCTTCCCACTCTGTTTGAGACAAATACATCTCCAAGTTATTTGGCTTCTCCTTCAGTTAATTCAAGTCATAAATCTCTGAAGCTGATGAGGCTGCCTGGAAACAGAGATGCTTTAAAGTCGTTCCCTCACCGTAAGGTCGACGGAAAAGAGTCAATGCATCATTCATCATAATCATTCATCATAATCCCTAATGAGTTAAACATTGAAATAAAGTCAGACATTTTCCTTGCCAAAGCTCACCATGTACAGCCTTCTCCAGATTTGATTTGCATGAGTTTAATGTCCTTGTTTGCAGATCTTTGAGGGAATCTCAAAAGACTTCTTTTCGGCTACTTTCTCACTTATGTGGGTTGCCTCAGTTGCAGTTGGAGAGATCTTTCTTTGTCAAAGTAAACCAAAACATGGAGTTTGAAACTATTTAGTTTTTATCCATTTAGATTTATGTTGCAATCGCCAGTTAAGGCTGGCACCAGAAATGTTGGTTTTGATCTGATACAAAGAAATGACAGGACAGGTGTTGGGACTTTCCATTATAAGATCTTTGAATGTACTTTCGGGAAGACAAAAGCCGCCTGTTACAGCAGCAGCCAAGAGGCATATGAGACTTGTGTGCAGTCTACCTGGAACCTCTCTAACTTTCTTAAAGTAGTTGATTTATTTGGGTCTAACTGCCTCTGTCTCTTCCTTGCAGCTAAGAAAAGTTGGCAAACTCTGCCATAGTTTCACTCGATAATTGTGGGCAGGGGACTGTGGCTAGGTGATGGTGGATCTCCTCATTAATCGTGGATTTGTGATTATGCTCCAGTGTATTCAGAATTTAGAGTATCTTTGTGCAAGACACAGAAAAACTTGCGTCAACCTTTAATCCTATTCCTATTACATTAAAAAGATGCTATGGGGTCAGTCAATCAGTATTTTGGTGTCAGCAAAGTAATCTTGGTACTGCATGTTGGCTATATTCTCCATCCATACAAATGAGAATTCTGCACCTCATGATTTTCATCCCGTGTCCTCCTGATGCTGGAAATATTATGCATTTAAATGCACAGTAGGTAATTTAGGTAATCTGTAGGATCTTTTATTTATTGTCTTTATTGTTAAACAACTTGCCGATTAAAGTTTTAGCTAGTGCAGAGTGCATACCTCTGCCTAGGCCAACTCCTTTATCCGTTGTACTCTGTTGTTTATTGTACTCATACCAGGCACCTAAATATGCCTGTTTTAATCAAGATCTTTGCATTATTTGTCGAAATGTCGAATGTCAAACCCCCACAATCTCACAATGTTAAAGTGTTAAAGTGAGGAGAAAAAATGGATCAGTCCCTTTATCTGGATCCACTCCAAAAGTTCATGTGGTCTATTCTGGGCCGAGACCATCCTCCATTCAAGTTCCTTGGAGATCTGCTCTTTAGTTTTTGTGTAATCCTGCTGACAAACAGACCAACCAACAAACAAACGGACACAGGTTAAAAAAAAAAAGGCTTGAGGCGGAAGAGTTGTGGGTGATAATTCTCTGTGGGTTTGTCAATCAGCACTTTCACATATCACTGACTCACTTGATTAATTGTTCAAATGGAAATATTGATTAGTGAAGCTCTGGACAACTCCCCACATGGCTGGGAGCCCTCTGAAGCTGCGTTATGGACCATTGGGTGTCCCGGGGGCCCCTGACGGCGAACCACTCCTCCAACCTTTGTGCTGTGGAAGGAGATTGGCTGCAGTGCGACATTTGGTTCCCCAAAAAAGAGAAAACATCATACCAAGACGCAGCAGGGGAGTCGTGCAACACCCATCAGAGGGAATACTTAAAAGCTCTGCTCGGGGGAAAAAAAAAAACGTGGTGGGGTTTTGAAGTGGCAGTTTGAGATTTGAGCAAAAACCTGACATCAGCGACGGCGACTGCTGCTCCCCTTCATTCATCTGCAATGCGTCTACATTATAGGAATATGGTTGTGTTTGTTCCACCTCTTGCCTTCGGCTATTCCTCTCTCAGGTTAGCTCGGTGTGGTTTTAGACATGAATATCACAATTTTTACCAAAACACCCATTACAATTCACCAAAAGAATGGAAATATTCTCCTTTGCTGAAATCTGATGCTGTGAATTAAGTACACTTGTAAAGACTTAGCTTGGTGCGTGGCATTACTGTATCAGTACATGTGTGATCTGCAAGGCAAAGTTCTTTATGGTCATTACAAGCAGACTTGGGGATTTAAAAGATTTCCGGGTGGGAGTTGGAAGCTCCCTACAGTGTTTGGGTTGTGGGAACAACGGTGGTGCTCATGTCTCCCATGAGTTCCCCGGCATCAGATGTTAATATTTTTAGAAATTGGGGCGATGACGCAGGTCTCTGATGAAAAAAACGGCATCGTATAACGTCTGAAGTTGGTTGAGAGTGAGGATGTGGTGGAGGAGGAGGGAGCGTTGGTGAATTATTTTGAGAGGAATAAATCTACTTTTTAATAGGATGTGATGGTAGTTGAGGTTGTTAGCGAAATAAGTCATTGAAGTAAATATCATTAACATTCACAACAATTATTCAGACACAATATTTACATATTAAAACATAATACATCTGCATATTGTGTAGTTACTTTGGTAATATGTGGCTTAGAGAGTCCTAAAGCTCTGTCCCCCGAGTGAGTTATAACCAACCACGTACCCGAACTGTTGTTGAATAAGATACAGAACCCAAAACTTGATGAGCTGCCTTTGTTTGCTATGTTTACAGTGAGGAGCGGCAAATGCTTGTGGCTTTACAGCTGTGACAAAACTCCCTGCAACCAGGTCTGGCTCCATTCAGCTCCACATAATTATATCTCTACTTCTGTGTTAGAAACAGAGCTGGCTGACAAAGATTCTATTCTGGAAATATCACAGAAGGACTGAACTGTCTGATAAAGGAGAATCCTTTTTCGAATGTATGCTGGGGTCAAATGTTATCTGCTTTGTTGTAATCATTCATTCTTGCCTCACAACCTGCTGATTTAAGGTTGGGAAGAGCCTTGCAGGATTATTTGCAAGTTAACAGTTGCTGTATAACGATATGCCAGAATCAAACCAAAAACTGAACAGGACAGGACAAAAATGTTTTTATTATGTTCAGACAGCTGTACTTACTTATGTAGATTACTAACACAGTAAGTCATCTTCAGTTTAAAAGCATATATTTAATCAAGCTCCACTTTTTTGCTGTTTTCTGGAGCTTAAAGCTGCATCTCACCATCCTCCTCAGTGAACACGCACACAATTGGCATCTCCCATGCACTGAGGTAGTCCGTAAGATGCACTTGAAAGGTCCAGAAAAAGCTGGTGAGTGGACCTTAAGTTCACAAGTCTTTAGTCCTAGTCTGTTCCAAAGAAAGACTTCTACACTCTACTACAATCACCTAGATCTAGCCTAATCAAATCTAAAACTTGATAACTGTGTATCTAAATTTTAAACCACCCATAATCGCTGAACAATGATATAATCTCACGTAGGATCCACATCAAATTGTGCTCATTCATAGACACCGGCCCCCTTAATACACCTGATTTTTTTCATCAAGATCCCTGCAGTATTTAAAGGAAGTTAAAAGAGACCCATCCTCCATTCAAGTCTCGTGGGAATACGTTCCGTAATTGTGAACCTGCTGACAAACCAACCAACGTCATTGACAGAGGTAATTAATCACGTCGTATCATGTGCATCTCTAGAGGTTGAAGTTGTAACTTGCCTTACAAGGACCTTGTTGGTGAATATGTGTTATTCATTAAACATTTTAGGAGCTTGAAAATTTTGCTATGTATTTTGCTTCTGCATTTCCATAAATTGTAGGTTTAGAAAGACACTGTTTATTATGGTTCTGTTTATGCTATTTTAAATATAAAATCTGTAGTAATATAATGGCACACAGCCTTAGAAAACCAGAGTGAAACTGATGTCATTCTTTTTAGCCTATGCAACAAACATGTCTACACTAACCTTGTCTGCTTGTTTCGTATGAGACTCATTGTAGGTCATTTAATTATTAGTCTGCCATGATGCAGCATACAGATTTTCGATTGTAGAAAGTTGAAGTATACCCACATTGTTTTCAAGTACTTTTCAATATATATTCTCGCAAGACTAATAACATCACAGTTTCTATATATCTGCAACGTACACACAAACTCCTCCAGTCCAAATGGAGTCCTGACTGAAGAAACTTGTGTTATGCGTCTCCTGAGAGAGTTTATAAGGCACACAGGTTTATAAAAATGGATGTGGTTGAAAGTCTGCACGCTCACTGCTCTGTGCAGACATGGTCCAAACAGCCCTGATGAAGTATTGATTTCTGGCCAGGTCTGGGTAATGAAGATAACTTTAAGTATTGACAGAATGCGTAAACGATCTTTGGAAAATGCTTGACTGCCTCTGCTGCTGTCTCTGAGCTTGTCTCCTTCAACATTTTAATGGTCCCTGGTAAATATGAATGTAAATGTAAGCAAGGCAAATTGCCCATGGTGAGATTAGGCAGCAGTGAACAGAAACAAATCAATTTGGGCCACACAGTGCTTTAAAAACACAACTATCACAGAAACAAGTGTGAATAATGTTTTGGGGGAAATTCACTTCCTCTAACTCATATGTCTAGTTTATCTACTGTCTTAATTTCTGTGTATTTCACAGCTGGTATGGTTCTCTGTTCTCTGATTTAATTTAATTTCATTTTGATTGCCTTGCTGATGTTGCTGAATTCATGCCATGCTGAAGTTATCAGGGATGGTTTCAAGATGTTTACCACATTGCAACATGTTTAATTCCACCATATACTGAGAATAGAGAAGTAGCTTAATCTGGCTACATGCAGGCTTTATGGCATAGGCTACTTTCAATTCCAAAATACATTCCTCTCTGTTACTGTAACTTGGAGCGAGCAAGGTAGCCAGCCCGAAGGCTCAGTTTAAGTTTTTGTGAGCCAACGATACATTCAAATGTGTATGCTATATGTACCGCATCGTGTTTATATTACACGTATATGAGTTCACTTTTGTGTTGGGAGGCGGCAGGGATGGCAGTAGACTTGCAAATATACGCAAGAAGGCTGCAGAGCCAGTGACCACAGCTCTAGACTAAGTTTCAACATTTGGTGAGACCACTGGATACTTTAGGGAGACCTCGGGACAATTTCCAGCTGTGTTTATGGTGACAGAACCGGCCATTTAAAGCCAAATCATGAGCTAAACCTAACCAGACAATTAGACAACTGAATGTAAAGAAAGTTTAAATATACCTGTGGCACTACTGCCAATATTTATTATGGCAATTGGGTTGAGAAAGATCTTGATAACAGTCATGTGTTGGCTATTTCAGCACAAATGTAAGGAGAAAAATGTTCAAGACAAACAGGAGAAGAAATACAACGTACCTCACTATATGCTACTTTCCATGACTTTCAAACCATTGCAACCTGAGCTGACAATGACTGGCAACAGACGGCAGGATAATTCAACCATCTCCTCTCACACAAATGTGTGCAGCAGACACTTTTACAGCTCACAGAGCCATCAACCTTGCTGGTTGAAGGAGGCACGTAGAAGGCGCGGTACCAACACTGTTTGAAAGAAATGGCTATACCCTTGAGGTACGGATCACATCCAATCGAGCATCTGCGGGATGTGCTAGAACAAGTTTGAGGCCCATTGAGGCCCACCTCACAGCCACCAGGACACGAAGGATCCGCGTACAACACCCTGAACACCAAAGGACACCTCCTAGAGATCCTGTGTCTACGCCTCAACAGGTCAGAGACAAGTGTAATCAACACAGGGACCGCCATGGATCGGACTTGTTCCAGCGTGTCCCAAAGATGCAAGAGTACAGTTGTTTACCATATTCATCCATCTTTGATTACCCTCTAACATTTTTAAATGAGTACATGCTGAGGGGTGGGGGGGCTTCTGGCTATGGATATAGAAAAGACAATTTTAGGCTTAGAGCTTATCACAAAAATAAAGAAGCAGCAGTGTAAGATATACTACAGAATCACTGTCTGTTCAAAAGGTCAGCATCATTTAAATCGTCCCCTGAACAAGACACGGCCTGCTACTGTGAAGTGGCTTACATATTCAGGGTTTTAGTATTTCTGACCCTTTTTTGGCATGTTCCATATCCTTAAGCTTCTCCACAGTTAAGTGGTGTACAGCTGATAACCGTGTTGGAAGATAACTTTTTCCTTTTTTTTGCTGCTCTGAGATGAGGACACAAGATTAGATGTTTAAGAAAAAATTGTCCTTGTGTCTGAAGCCTCAGGATATAACAAGTACAGATATGAAACCACACACACAACACACACAATATCCCCTTTGAAATATGTGAAAACAGTGTGTTGTGTAAGTGCCTCCTCACTGCTGTTCATGTGTGATGTTTCTGAAGCAGGGAAACACTTTGCAAGTACCCACTCCAACGTGCTTTTATAAAGCTTAGTCTTCCGTGCACTACAGAATGGATGTGAGGACAACCGACATGAAGGATATTTCAATTTTAGCCACAACATCACAGGAGATTATAGAGGCTACATACATCAGACGGATCTCCATGTTTCAGTGTTTGAGACAAATCTGGTTTGAAAGAAAGAGATAGAGAGCATTCAAGATGCTTTTTGCTTATTTGTCTATTCATATGTGAGTGCAGGATTTAATGTATCTCTGTATGTATGGATTTGCTCCGATATCCATACAAACAAAAATAGGCCAACATGGATGCTTGGAGGTTTTGCGTTTGCCAGCGAATGCATGAATTTGAGCAAGTGACAAGTGAGGAAACAGTCCCAAAAACCAAGTTCAAGCTTCTAAAAGAGGAGCATTTAATAATTTGTTTGGGGTTGTTATAAAAAGTGTTTCTACAGTCCACAATGAGCGAGGACAGCACACTCAGACTAAGGAGGGTGATTATATTCTGAAAGGGCAGCACAAACCTCCTCTAAAATGTTTGGATAAGTGGTGGCAGGAATGACGCAGACCAGGGAATAAAACGCAATACCGACCAGGTAAATGGCTGAGGATAAGTTAATTAGCAGCTGTTCAGATGATCGATATAGAGAGTTGAAGTCAAGCCCCTTCACCCTTACTTCATAAAAAACAACATGTGTGTTAGTGCAAGGCAAGACACATATCATTTTCTGATTCTGTTTGAGTTGTGCCATGAACTACGTAAATGATGTTTGTCAATTTAAAATATAATTTTTCAACTTGCAGCTGTCAGTGGCGGTGCTAGCTTTCATGACGCCCTGGGCGAACCTCACCTCCAGCACCCCACCCCCCAAAAAATTACAACATAAATGATCAATGCATGAATAGCACATAACAAATAAACATGTTATTAGGCATAATTTATCTAACTTTCAGAATAGGAAACAAATGAATAACACAACCTCCTTGGTTAAATACATGACACACTCCAAATGACTCAGAAAGCTATATCACAAAATATCAGTGCAATATACGTCTTTTGAATTAGCTTACAGAGTTGATAATTCACTTTACTGAGCAGCACAGGACCTAACGAGACGTTTACCAAACAATATGTGAGCTAGTCATCGTTGTGTTGCATTATTAGGGTGAAATTAATGTTTGCTGGTCAGTTGGACTGAAAACGGATGCTGTCGTCTACTATTATAGCCAGCAGAGTAGCAAGAGGCTAACAAACATACGAGTTAGTCTGTACTAATTAACGTCATTTAGTTTCATTACATGCATGATCACACTCATGAAGAGTAGATGACAAGGTCCATACCTTTATCTTCTGCTTGTTTCTCCTCTTCTTCTTTCCCCTTCTTCCTGAACTGGGCACCTGATGCTTTGACTTCTTATCCATTTGTTTATCTGACACTCGGGAATCAACACGTGACCCCAAAGAGTTCAGACTAAACCAATTCACCTCGTTTTGTAATATATTTCACTATTTAACCAAACCCCGAAAAAAAACATATGTGAAACTATGAGCTTATATTCACAATATTGTTATGACTGAAATGTGCTTTATGTGGAAGGAATTCATGATGAGAGTGACTTTATCCTACTAATTGCATTAGTTGTGTTAATGAACCCCCGCTCCCCCGCCCCAGTAGGTGAACCTGACCCACCCCGCCCCTTCCTCTTCTTC
>OMLP01044094.1:1992-15637 GCA_900302685.1 Spondyliosoma cantharus
GCGTGTGAAAATCCGTTCTGCTTCTGTATCCGCGTCTGATGTAACGTTACTAGTAATGTTATTTTCTTCTTCCATTGCACTCTCCTCCGTCTCCACCATGCTGCTTTGCCTCTGTTTACTCCCGAGTGACCAGCGCCGTAAACGAGTCCTTACGTGTAGCGTTGCTGTAGTTACATTCGCCTTCATACAATGAACTTGTCTTGAAATCAAAATTTGGATATCCAACGGTCATTCCAACATTGACTTGTGCTTTACACGGCGTATTAAATCACAACCGTAGTGTACGTTAAAATTAGTGTAGCAACAGTGCTAAACAAGTAGCCTATACGCTAAAATTACGATATAAACGAGGGTTATATCCTACGGTAGACGTTTTTATATCGCACTACGATATATATCGTAATATCGCACAGCTCTACTTCAGGTAAGGAACATAGCCAGAATCTGGTCATTTTTGTCTTTATGGACTACTAAGAGGTATTCTATGCTTCTATTTCATCACAGCTAAACAATCTAGTGTATTAATAGCAAACTACCACAGAATTATATGGATGGATTTTAAACAAGAACAAGCATTTGAATGGAGATAATCTATAAAGTATGAAACATGTTCATGAGCTATTCTAATGTGTGAAAATAGGATTGTGCGTCAAACATTAGTGCATTTATGAGTTCAGAGGAGAGGAAAACGTGCATATCAGTTGGAGAACAAAGATTAAGTGTCCCGTACGCCACAAAGCACGAACACAGAGCGACCTTACGCAACGCATCGCGAAAAGCAAAGTGCTTCTGACAGCTTACTCAAAGAGGAGAGGCGAGGAGCAACAGAGGATCATTCCTACCTTTCCACTCCTCCACTGTGTGCTCTCTCTCATCCAGCTGCTTGTCTGTGATCACGGGTGGTGGCTGGAAAGAGACAGACACATTTGTTATATTTCAGTTTTAACAGAAGCTCATTGAAAACATAGAGCAACAAGTCCGCACATTTCACCCGCCCAAGATTTTGTTTTACAAAACAAACAACTTCTACTTGCAAGTTTCACAATGACCCTTATTACAAGCTAGCAAATGTTTAATGTCTGCATGTTTTCATTCCAACTAAACACTACGGCTCATGAATGATGAGTAAACTCAAACCAGAGAGCTGCAGTGGCTCCCAGCTTAAATTGAAAACCTACAGACTCAGCTAATTGATGGCACAAGATAGCAGAAGGAAACTGCTGAAGTGGACCATCCTCACATTAAACCTACTTAATGCTGATTTGTTTTCTGCTTTGGACTGCACAAATCTCTCCAGGAACACACCACAAACCCCTAAAATTGAATTGATAGCACGCATCGAGCTGGAACAAACTACCTCAACGCTAGCCGTGGGATAGCGTTATCCATCCTCCCCAGAGTCCAGTGGAGATGTGACGCATTTATGCAGTGTCAGAGCAAGATATGTGTACAAATCTGCAGCTTTCAAGGCTGTACTGTCAGTTCTGAGGAGTCCTTCATGTCGCAGAGGAGAGGGGGGGAGAAAGCTGCAATTCACCTCAACTTTCAATTCGCCCATCCCAGGCGAATTCAATTTGCACTGGCTGACTCATTGTGATTCCAAGGAGTGTGAGGTGGATTATCACAAAGCATACAGACACTGTTGTGTCACCAAACACAGACCGACAATGCATTTAAGATGCAGAGCACAGACATTTTTGGATTATTTTAATAACATATCGAGGGATTCAAAAGTTTTGCACCATTACAATTCTATTTATTCTACTTGTGTCCATGTGGAAAGAAATGTGAATATCATTTGCAAATGTTTATCCTAAGTTGAACCAAATTTCAACAGAGTGCTCCTTTTTCTGCATGAATACAACACCTCCAGCAGCCGTCAGAACAGTTTGGGTTATTTAAATTTTGTCTATGCTCTTCTATGGGTGGGCCTCAGATGGAAAAAGCTGATGCCTCATATGTCTCTGCACCAAAAAATAATTCTGCAACATCAAATCAAAATCGTTGTTTCGTGCCAAAAGACCACAATCGATCAAATCTGATCTAATCACACAGACACCAGAGACACATTTTGAAACTGAGCATTCAGGGGATTTTAAAAAGGAGTTGAAATCATTAATAATAAGTGACTACTTACCGCCTCCACTTCAGTGGGGTCATACCACACGTTGATATAAGGGTGCTGGAGAGCCTCATCCACCGAAATCCGCTTTGACGCGTCTATTACCAGCATCTTGGATAGAAGGTCTCGGGCTTGGCTCGCTGGAAAGAAATTGTGGCAGAGAAAGAGAAAATGAATAATAAATGTAAAACAACATTTAAAACAACCAGATTTATAAGCTCCCCCCTCCCAAAAGCCCAGTCTGCTCTAACTGGTTACCTCGCAGAGGCCTGAGCAGGCAGCGCCCACCACATTTCTGCATCAGCAGTTTTTGCAGCCACGGACATGCTGGGGGCGTGGCTGAGGATGATAACTGTACAGTTGTGACATCACAACTTTACGAAGTGCTGACGGCACATTCAAAGGCACACTTTCTAAATAAGGGCTACGTGAATTTCTCCATTGATTGAATGTTTTGATACTTTCACAGCAATTATATAACACCTAGATGTGCTTTTTCATAAAAATACATAAATGATAAAATTCCAATACAATATTAGACCTTTAACTTTTGACATAAAAATGTTTTGTATATTAATAAAATCAGATTTTTATTCTTATTTTTTTAATAATAGGAGTACCTGTACAAGGAATTCTAAAGATTTGAACACGTTATTTGAACTTGTTTTGTGAAGAAAACATATCAGGCACAAATATTCACTCCTAAAAGATTTTTTTTTTTTTATTACAAAAAGAATATCTGGTTCTTTAAAGAGTATCACTAGGGGTGGAAAAGAGTTGGGTTTGATGGAGTAAGAGAGCAACTATACCAGAATCAAATTGGTTTAATTGTACCAGCCGGTACGGGATGATGTCACAAAGAAAAATGCTGTTTTCCAGAAAGTAATTTGAGCTTGTTAAAAGGTACACTTTATACTTTAAGCTTCTTTTAAACAGAAGTTGTTAACTCTCAGTGTTTCCACAAAACACATTTTCTGTATTGTTGACACCTTACAAATATCTTACATGCTTGTGAGTCCTCCTGCATAATACAAACAAAACAGGGAACAATCATATAAACACTACTCCACAGCACTACTAGTGGTCAAAGGCTACTCAGGGCTCCTTTAAACGTTGCCTTTTAAACCAAAGCCAGAGATAGAAAAACAGGAGCATCGTTTTTTTGGCTGTATCTGGGGCTTTCAGGACATCTGTTGTGATTATCATATGTTCTGTGTGAAAGCCAACGTGGGCTCTCGAAGCATTCAGAGCCAAATGTGAACATCCAACACATGCAGTCTGAGAGGAGCACTTCAGGGTAATACACTGTTGTCACACTCCTGCCTCTGTAAATTAATGAGGACAGAAAAAGATGAGCTCCATTTTTGGGTATTTTCTTTTTTTTTGCCACATCTCGGAGCAGCTCCACGGCGTTCTACTGTGAGTCGTCCTGTCGTCTTCTCTCCATTTACACATGAACACGCTCGAGGTAAATTCCTCTTCACAGTAAACAACTTGGTCCTGAACTGTCAGCTTCCGTAATAAGTGCCTAATTTCAGGCAGCCACTGAAAAGTGATTTGTCACTTGGGCTTTGATGTCAGTGCATGTTAGGCACACGGTGCAACACAAACTGCTTGGTGCTTGGATTCATACTCTCTGAGCCAACGTGGAGGCATTATATTAATCCCTCAATTACGAAGAAAGACATTTAAAAAGGCCACCTGTGATAAATTCTACAATAGCAGAAAAGAACCAGCTTTAAAGCCTTTTGTTGAAATTTCTAGCAGTAAAATTGAAGCACATTGTGTCATAAAACTGGTGGCTTTAGAAACACTGATTGCCTCATTATTCTTCGCAGCGTCTGGCGTGCGATAAAACAGCTATTTAAATTTTTACAAATGGTTCCTCTTCAAGCCGGACTGTGCACCCATAATAAAGGAACTATGCAGCAAAGTGGTTTAAACTCTTGGCACTGAAATTACAACCTCACATCATTTCCCTTGTGCTATACATCATGGACATTAAAAGGCATACTATGCAGGATTTGTCTGTTGCCGTTTATAAACACACCAGTTGAGGCAAGCAATTCCAGAGAAAGATATTTGGAGAAAAATAGGAGGACAAATTCCAACTAGGAGTGTTTTGATAACCGTATTGATAACTGTGATATTCAAAAATGAAAAATTGATTACATGTCAATATTACACGATTTTGTTATGCAAGATTTGGCCAGTTGGAGAACGAACTTATCACCTGAGTAACCGGTTTCTGCTGTCAACTATAGCCGCTGTTAGCTAGTTAGCTTGGTTAGCCGTCTGGATTGGGATCTCAGTTTACACCACTAACACTGGACCGGACAAGCCAGGGCTAGCTCGTTAGCATGCTAACTTCAGCAAATACAGAATCTCATCAACTCAATACATACATGTCATGATGTCGAAATTCCTTTTTTTTAAGTTATGTTGATAATTTTAGGACATTTTTAGATGTTTTCAACTAAACATCTTAATAGTGCACCTTTAAAATCAATTGTGTTTCTTTCAGTCCTTGCATTGTTTAAGAAGGGGTTGGCAATGTACCTTAACGCTTGCTGCCATCCACCATAAAACACAAAAATCCAGAAGACATCGAAGCAGTAACAAGGTGGTACATAGCTACTAGCACAGTTTGTGCTTATTGTCGAAGGAGATAGAGTTTTCTGCATACTGTAAAAGATAAATTTGAGCAGTGTCATTATTGGGAAGTGTTTTCGCTGCAATAATCACTTATTGTGACAGCCCTTCTACCAACGCTTTGAGTAGGTGAGCACAACCTGGGAATGAGACTCAGCAATCAACTATCTTTCTCCAGAATCGCTGACGCCCATAAACGTCAAAATAAGAAGAAAATAAGCACATCAGGCAAAAAGCAGGGTCTTTGCTAACATTCTTAGTGGGTCATAACTGATGACTGAGATGGATAACCTTTGTATGAGTCATTAATCTTAGGAAAATCCTGCATAGTATACTTTTGAGAGAGAAAACAGCATCTTTACCTTTCAGTTTGTTGTGTTCAGAGTCCGCAGGAAACAGGACATCAGGGAAGAGCTTCTCAAAGCTGTAACCAGCATACCGTGGCCTGTTCTCCACATAGGTCCTCACCGACTGGTTGAGCTTCATGAGGAACTCCTGAGACGGTGTCCCCAGCTGCTCGATCACCTTGTTCCACTGGTCGATATCTTAAGGTTACAGTATTAAGAAAAGCACTGGGCTGGGTTTGGACAAAAGGAGCGCCCCCTTCCAGAGTTAGTTTGGGTCATTTTCAGTTCCATTTTGAACTGATGAATAATAAAAAAAGAGCCATCTGGAGTTGCTGTGTCGTGTACATTGTTCTGGCTTGGATAGTTTCTATATTAAATGTAAGTGCAATGTTGCTGGAAAAGGAAATGTCCATGCTGGGAGGCTAAAGAAGGTACAACAGATAGTATCCTCTTCTGTAAAGTGCTGACTCAAGGTAATGGAGTGCATTTTTGCTCATGAGGGAAAGGTCGTAAGAGATTTGAATCCTTTTTAAACCTGTGCAAAACTGATTTCCGACATCTGGAAGTTCATCAACACTGCATATTAGATGCTCACCTTGAGTAGGATGCTAGAAATATATTACTCTTTTTTTCTTGAGGACAAAAAACACAAACATACATACAGATGTAACATGTACGGGTCTACCTGGAGGACACACAAAGGGATGCCTTGTTCACATCTTTGTTCATCCTAAAATATGAATGAACAACAAGGAGGGAAAGTCTAGCCAGCCATACCAAAAAAGGAAAAGATAAGTCAGGCTGTACAAATTTTGGACCAATAAGTGTTTTACATCTCAGCCTCAAACTGTTTACTTCATTCTGGCTGACAGAATACTGAAGGTTCTGCCTCACTTAAACCAAACAGATCAAACTTGACAAGTAAGGACTTTAACTGCTCCTTGCAATTGCTACCTCAGTTTCCATTTATATTTAAAATTACACTGATGGGACTGATATGTCACATGCTGCTGGATGATAAAGGTAGAATAATCCAAGATAGAACAATTCAATCTAACATACAATAGCTAACATGGCCCAATGTCAGACTGAATACTGAAGTGAAACAAAATCAGGGACAGAGACCCGCTTCACCTTCCAAGCTAACCATATATGATAAAAAGAATATGCTAATTATTATTATCAGAATGGTCACTTTAATAGATATTAAAAATGTAATATTAAAGATGCTAGTCAAATATAGAACTACACTTTGTACATGTCCATGAGACAAATCAGTGGGTAAATATTAGCCCTTTTACAATGCTAAAGTCCCACCATTTCAAGCTAGCTTCTGCTTCATTAGCTTCACTGAGTTATTCATAGGCTTTCTAAAAACCTGAAACATGACATTGATATGATCTATCATGGCAAGTTAGTTAAATGGTATACTACTTTAGCAGACTAACATTTAAGCACATCATTATTTTAACCAAATAGAAAAAAAATGGCTAACATTGATGCAATCCCAATAAAAAAACTTGCTATTTCTCTCAATGTTAGTGTGCAACACCAAACATAACGCTTTAATCTGGCATGCTAATGCTAAATTAACTTTAGCTAACCAAAGTTATTAGCTTCATGAAGCTAATGTAAAGTAATAAATCAGATAAATCAATAAATATGGCACAAAGAAGTTCCAAAATGTAAATTTGAACATCTACTCACATTGTGATCATTCATCGACAAAGACACAGTAAAACCACGGGTGTAATTAATTAACCCTGGCGTTGTGCTTGTTAGCCTAGTTGAATAGCATGCTGGGTCAAAGAAATGGAACAGATCCATCATTAACGTTATTACACCTGTGCTGTATTATCTGAGGAGACAAACTGTCGGCCATGAAAAAAGGTTTAATCCTCTTCAGCTCAGTCAGTGAAGGAAACCAGCGTCAAGTCAAACCTGAAAACATTAAACATCTTCCCTCATGAAACAGGCGCAGTAGCTCGGCAGCTTTTCCCATTGTGTGCAAAGATATGAACAAGATGTCAGACAAAAGGGATGAGACAAGACGGCATTTCGGGGGTTTGGATGGAGGTTCAACTTAAGGATACGATCAGTGCCTGGAAACAACACACTACCCCGGACCATTTCAGCCATGATGCAGCCAACAGACCAGACATCAACTGAAAAATGAAATGACAACCACTAAATTAGCATGCAGGACTGAAAAAACAAAGACAAAAACAAAACAAAAAAAACCTCAAAAGAACAAAAAGGGGAAAAAACATGATGTGGTGCGAGGTGATGTGTGTGATACATGACAGAAATGAATTACATGCAGTGAAGTGCACTTTTAAACCCGGGTCAGCATCCCAACGGGCTAAGGAAATTGATTATCATCTATCCCCTTGGCTAGCATAATCTGTGTATACTGCACATTGCTGGAGGAACAGTAGTGTTACTAATCAAAGAATGATTTCTGCTTCGGGACACAAACAGTGAATCAGAAGCTTTGAAAAGAGAGACACTGACTTTCAAGGTCTTCTGGAAATGTTTTTGCAGAAATGCATCTTAACACCCTCAGTTATCCTCACTGCAATTCATGTCTGATGTGTTAAACTGGAATATTCTGATCCATAACTTTTTTGGGGGGGGATTTTCTGTCACACATGTGTGACACTGCAGATTCAGAGGACTCACAAATATTTCTGTAGCTCAGCATCAATTCAGTGTTACATTTTAGAGCCAAAACTAATCTGATTGCTGCTATGGCATCTACATATGGAAAGCAGTTTGAAGATAACAAGGGTATTTGTTTGCAGTGTGATTCTCAGGTATGGGAGAGCAAACTATTCAATTCTATTTCGGTTTCCTTATGTGACAGTCATGTTTTTGAAGTAACAGTTCTGCTGTAGAGGTGAGTGAGGACTGTGTCGTGTGACTTTGTGCATCTGTGAGAGGAGCAGGTGGGTGGTTGCAAGTCGAAAATGTCAGGCGAATCTGAGAAATAGAATTTCTGTAGTTGCTCACAGGATTATGATTTCCGTGCGATCCGTTGGATGAAACTAATGGTTCAGAAGAGGCGACAGACGTTTGTGTGCTGTGTTTTGTTTCACAAGAAGTGCCAGACACTGCTGCAAGCAGCTCAAGGATACAATCCCTTCCTGGAAAAAGGATTTTGTGGCGAACCATTTCTGCCATAATGCAGCCCACAGCCCAAATATCCACTACATATGCGCAGCATAAAAGGAGGGAGAAGAGAGTAAGCAAAAAAAAAAAATATGCAACAAGTCAGCAGGAAAAATTAGGGTAAATGCTTTTGGTCAAGTGGACCAAGGATGAGTATTAGTATTTACAAGAATCAACATAGTTTTGCTATAACGGGAGCATTATTGCTTTGTATCCACCTCATTTTTTTTTTCTGAGTGCTATCCAAAAATCCCCAAATTGCCCCAAAAGTGACAATTCAGTCATTAACTACTCATCGTCATGCTGATAGAAAATCAGGTGAAGTTTTTGTATACAAAAGATTTCTGGAGCTTAACATCAAAACAGTGTTGCAGCATTCCCCTAAATAACTGAAGAAGAAGATGGGGACTTGTTTTAAAATGTAAAAAAAGATAAAAAATACTGTTCGTGCTGCATAATTCATGTCGCCAGAGGCCCTGAGATCCCAAATACATTTGAAAAAGCATCATGTACAATCTTATCATGTGGTGAAACACATGCCCCAATTTCAGATGTGGTGCGTGCTAACGCCATTAGCCTAGCAGCCACAGCGAAGATCTGTGAAGAAGTCCCAATCAATTTCAATTGTTCAGGAGAATGCAGCAATGCTGTTTTGCTGCGATTGTCTAGAAATGTTTTGCTGACTTTCAATTGGCATGGGGGTGAGTAGATATTGACTTAATTTTCATTATTGGGTTAACTTTTCCTTTAAATGGCTAGTATGCATGTGACTTTAAACCTAAACGGCTGAGGGACTTACACGTCTATCAAAGGAATGTTTTGGGATCTGTTACATTTCCTGTAGAGACTCTAATGGGCAGACTGACACCACTTCCATGCCTGTACACTAAATATGAAGCAATATAGTTAGCTTAGCATGACAAGCTTAGCAAGACTGGAAACAGGGGGAAACAGCTATTCTGGCTCTGTCCAAAAGCAGAAAATGTTGCCTACCACCACATCTGAAACTCACTGATTATCATACTATATCTCCTTAAGTCGTCCACCAAGAAATAGTCCAGCACGTAACCCCTGTAACACCACAAACTGTTGTTTTAACAGTTGAGTTTTAATATTAAGTAGTGAGTTTTAGAGGTCAGTTGTGGAAGTCAGTTGTTACTGTTGGTCAGTGCGCGGCTAGCTGTTTCCCCCTGCTACCAATCTTGGTTCTAAGCTAAGCTAACTGTCTCCTGGTCTTAGTTTTATATCTACTGACTAGGTATGAGGGTTATATCAATCTAAAACGTGGCAAATTTCTCAAAATGGTGAACTACTCCTTTCTTACCATATTGCTCTAACTGCGATAATTTCTAAGTGGGAGCACTGAGTGAAACTGCAGAAGCATGCAAGTGCCTGTTTTCATTCTGCCGTTTTTATCCAGGCTGTAAGGAGCTCAGGACCGGCAACCTTTAATAAAACATCAAACGCATGCTAAAGCACTGCTGGGAACTGGAGTCTCCAGACAGGAAGTTTCCCACAAAGCACCAATGCCCAACATGCCAACTTCGCCCTGAAGTGTGACCTTTACAGGAAGAGGGGGAGTGTGTGTGGGAGCGTGTTTGGGAGGTGCTGTCAAAAAACACATCTCAGTGGAGAGGGCCATGCAGCAGGCCAGGCAGCAGCTCAGGAGCTCCTCATTGGCCGGTTGCTGTCAAGAAGCTGCTCTCCCTCCCGGCCCACTCACCATTGGCTTGGTAGCCCATGCCCAAGATGACTTCGGGGGCGCGGTAGTAGCGGGTGACCACGTAGGGCGTCATGAGGAGGCCGGTGGCGGCTGTCCTGGCCAGGCCAAAGTCCAGAATCTTCAGTGTGCAGTCGGATTTCACCACGATGTTGCTGGGCTTAAGGTCCTGGACAGAAAACACAACACAAGCCTGATTAACACTCAGGTGGTGGTACCGGTGTGGTACGATATGGTGGTATTCTGCTCTGAAAGGTGAAACACTTCATAATAACCATCATTATGATGGCTGCCGTCAGCTCAGGAACGTCCGTGCCACAGCTGTGCTCGGTGAGGACTCTCTATTAAAATAGGCTTAGTCTTAGTCTTTTGGTCAACTTCTCGATTAATCATCCAACTGTTGCAGCTCTAACTCTGGTAGTTTGATTTTAAGAGTTTCAGACATGGTTCGACTTGCAGACAAAGTTTTTCCCCTCAGCTGAATTTCTATCCGGTGAGTTGTTACGTCATAAACAAGACACTGTGCTACATAATCTACTAATGGCTATCTGCCAATTCCTTCATTACAAAAACTAATTTGCCAGCCATGACAGGTTGACTGGTCGGTGTTAAGCAAAATTTACATTACGTCAAATTGGTCCCTCGTCTGTCATTTAATGTCAATAATTGTTGTCTTTGTTGTGATCACTTCCTGGTTCAGAGAAGTATGCACTTCTACTGCCATCTATCTCACTAGCAAACAATGCAGCACTAATATGACGAACACACTGCATGTTCAAATCGTAATCATTGTTGCTACTGGACAATCAGTCTGTTGTGCTTCACTGCCCTGAGAGGTTTGAAAGTATGTTCTGGAGGGAGCGCTGAGCGATTCCGAGCATCCTAAAAACGACTCGAGAGCTCCCACTACAGAGACTAAGCCCCAGAAGAACAAGAGAAACTTTGGCGATCCGTGACTCATATTGCATCTGTTCACCTTATGAAAGCTTTGCGTGCGGAGCCTCGCTGATGCGAGCGGGGCTGGTTAGCTGCGCCTGTGGCTCAATTAGTTCTGGCTGGCAGAGCAGGAGGAGCTCCACCGATCTACTGCTGCTTCTTCCACTGAGGGTGATTGACAGAGTGCTTCACAGTGTGTAAGTGTGTGTCTGTGTGTTACTGTGTACATGTGTGTGCGATTACAAGAAAGATACTTTGTACGTTGCTGATGGTGCTTTAGGGCGTTGTGCGTGTCTGTGTGTGTGTCATCCCGTGTCAGCTGTTTCAAAGTGAGCAAGCACCTGAGTGTGTGTACGTGTGTTTTACTGAAACCTGTGCATCATCTCCTGCATAACAAACCATTAATGTTTGGCTGTGTAAGCTGAGGATTTTGTATATTCAGTTTCACAACATGGAAATCAAATGAGATATTGGCAACTCACAAATTAGAAAGGAACAGTTAACTATCTTTCTAACAGTTGAGAAGACTGATACAGCACTCATGTCTGTGTGGTGAACATGAAGCCACCACCATCAACCTGCACCTCTCCGCTTCACCGATTAAAATGTTATGGGCTCTATTTCAATGGTAGTGCAAGACGAGTGCAAGCAGCATTCTCACTATTTCCCTCACCATTCATTTGGCTGTGTAGTATTTCGGTGCACACAAACAGGAGGGAGGTTCATTTAAATAAGGCACGACAAAGACAGTTGTTATACATTGGTGGAAAATGTGACTTTGATAAACAACATTTAATGGCATGAAAGCAGGAGTATAAAGTTAATTCACATCATTTGTTGTCCACAGCTGCTTTATACTGTATGAACACTTCCTCCTTCACTTAACTGAATCCCTTCAGTCAGGTTCATAAATATGCTGCCTCTGATTAAAAGAGTCATTAAGCTAAAATGTCCGACAATCCACTGTGATAACCTTCATTAAATCACCTGGAAATGACAACAGGCGGCTACAAAATAATCAACACACACAACACAACTCTACATACATCAAGACTATTCCTGTGCATTGCAGCCTCCTTGTTCTTGAAATGCATTCCAAATCCAATGCTGCTCTATCAAAATCACAGAGAACCTGTCATTGCCGTCACACATCATCACCCTGGTGAAAAATAAATAAAAGCACAGAAAAGGCTCTACTTCTTATGGAAACTTAAGGAGGTCAGGAGGAGCAATAGAAACCATCCTGACTGGAATCGTCACAAAGCGTCAGTGATGGGTCTCCATAGAACCCAAAGGATACTCAAAGGCAACGCCCACCCCAACCACGGTCTGTTCAGCCAATTTTCTCCACTAACTCTCAGCAAGTAGGTGTATTTCCAGTATAACTATTCCTTCAACTCCAAATATAAAGCTGGAAATTAAAAAAAAACAAAAAAAAAAAACAGTCTCCTGCTGCTCAGTTGGCTTACACTTGCTTTCCAAAGCCAGATTTTTCTGGTGAACAACTGCCAGCCACATAAGGACATTTTGCTGAATCTGATCAACATACGACTGTTGGCAGCCTTGTCACTGCTCATTTCTCCAAATTTCTGATGCTGAGAGAGCCGTTCATCTGGAGCTGCATATCTGTTTGTTCATATGTGTGCTTACAATACAACATTTGGACCTGCTTATCTGGAGCCACCTGAACACCGGTTTGTGTGTACCCGTGCTTGCATCAAGTGCGCCTTACCCTGTGTATGATGCCGGCAGAGTGCAGGTGTTTGATTCCACACAGCATCTGGTAGAGCAGGTAGGACAGCCTCTCGTGGTCCAGCTCCATCTGAATCACCTGGCAGAGGTTAGCATCCATCAGCTCCATCACCAGATACCTGCGGGGGAACCGCAGAGGGAAGAACGATCACGCAGGGACACACATACATTAACATAAAAATCCTGCGTACACAGCGATTCATTTGTTGGCATTTTAAATCAATCAGAGAGCTCTGAACTTACATGCAAATAGAGTTGCAACTTGATTAGTTGTCCTCTTTTAAATTCATTTTGATAATATGTTTTGAGTATTGTATTCTACTTTCTTAAATTGTATTATTTTCTAATTTATCTACACCTCTGTGACAGTAAACTGAATATATTTGGGTTGTAGACAAGCTGAGGACATCATCCTGGCCTTTGGAAACACTAAAAAAAATCTGCTGACCATTTTGTGACTTTTTTCAGACCAAACAAGTGAATTGACCCAGAAGAAAATTTGTCATCAGTGAAAACAATCAAAACTTGCAGCCCTAATAGTCACATTTTCGTGAAAAAAGCTCCACTTCCTTAGCTATGTAAATAGAAAAGAAAACCTTAAACCATATCATACAGCTTTAACTATATATCAACTACAAGCACAAATAACCTTAAATCTACATCTCAATCTCCTACGTCCTCACCCACGGAGCACTTGCTTTCCGTGGCATTTAGGAAGTGACAGTTAGCATTCTCCTTCTCAAAACACTGATGATGTTATGTTATCTGGCAGCTGTTACATCATCACTCCCTACAACGCTCCTACATGGAGTACCGACCTGAAGACAGATTTTTATATGAAAGGAAAACATCTTGGTGACAGAGCGTGACGATTCAGACTGAAGGAAGTATGACTTCTGCTTGGACGATCTGAGTTTACATTCTGCATTTTAAAATGGGTGTAAT
>OMLP01044096.1:2836-27250 GCA_900302685.1 Spondyliosoma cantharus
CGGAGCGGCCAGGCAGAGCAGAGCAGAGCCCCGCTACTCCGCCCACCGGAGGAAGGAGCAAATTAGATCAGCTCACTGGATACTACACACTACTACACACTACACAATACTACACAATACTACACACTACACTCACACACTACACAATACTACACACTACACCCACAGCACACACTACACAGGACTACACACTACACTCACAGCACACACTACACAATACTACACACTACACTCACACACTACACACTATACTCACAGCACACACTACACAATACTACACACTACACTCACACACTACACAAGACTACACACTACACTCACAGTACACACTACACAATACTACACACTACACTCACAGTATACTGTACACAATACTACACACTACACTCAGTACACACTACACAATACTACACACTACACTCACAGTATACAGTGTAAAATAGAGTAGATCAGAATATACAGGGCTGAGGTGAATAGAAGGGTTATTCATTGTGATGTTAATGTAATTTCAACTAGTATGAAGCACACGTGACAAAATATTTGGAGGTATAAAAATTATTTTAATTTGTTTACAAAGTTACATTCATCCTAGAAAGATACTGAAATCAAGTCCATATCATGAACGTATCACAGATGTAGAAAAGATAATGTCATCATTTTTACACTAGGTATTACCTCACTACACTGTTTTTGTACATTTTGTATATTTCATTTTTTATTGCTATGTTAATATGTCTAGGTTGTTCCTTTTATTTCATTGTGTTGTTATTGTGTATAATGCTGCTGCTACACTTTAATTTCCCACCTTGGGATCAATAAAGTATATCTATCTATCTAAATTACTTTAAACGACCTGAATCTCATATCATCTGCATCAAAGCTTCCAAACAAGAAGATTCCCTCATTTTCCAGCTAGAAAGTCAAGCAACACCTGATGTTTGACAAAACACTATTGGTCAAATGATTATACAAAGTAAAGATCCTAATAGCAGCACTGATTATTATGTATTTATGGCTTACACATAGTATCACGTATATGATCTTGATCTTTATCATCCATTACAGGAAGTCCTGTGAAATGACACTGGGGTCGATTGAGGGCCACGCCGTGCTGTATTCAGTCGATGGCCATGACTTGGCCTCGAGAAGCCTGACTGAGGCGTGGGGAGAGGTGAGGTTAGTGCTGGCCGCCGACAGTGCTGGCAGATGGGTTGTATGGTGTGATGACACAAAAGACGCAGCCTGCCTCCTGGAAGGCTTGCCTTAACTCCACCTAGTGGGCCAAACACAGACTGCATCAGGCAGCAGCAATGTCGAATTCAATTACAGAATTAACTACTCAGAACAGGTTCATTACTAATGTAGCCGCGATCATGAGACTGAGATCTGTCTGTTCATGCAACCCTTTATGGAGCCAGGTAAGGGCTTGAGCTTTTGCATACTGTAACAGGGACATTAAGGTTTGTAAATGCATTTTCTTTGGTGTGTTTATCTGCTGTATTATTGGGTGGTGGCAATTTTCATCAGACTAATATTACTGCATATGACAGATCTTGTTCATGCATCATGGCCGGGAAGTAGGCCACAAGGACTTAAACTGATAGATATATTTTAAACTCTATATATGTATCAGCTATCTGTTTAAAAGTCTGCAAAACCATTATGGGTGCAGAAGATGTCTCGCGACTGCATCCAAGGCGTAAGTAGACCCCGTCTCCTCCTTAAATCGATACTGAACTCGTGTCTGTGCAGGACGCCTGAGAGAAACACCTTTTTAAAAGTCAATGTTCAGCTCTCAGGACTTTTCTAGCTTATAACTGAATCTCTTTAAGCCCCAGCAGCACTGCCCTTTCAAGGCGGGAATCGTGCGCCACCGCCTCGCCGTCCGGGAGGCAGTATCAGAGGTGCAGCAGGGGCGCGACGGCGTCCGAATGGAAAAGTCACAGGAGGTGGATCGGGGGTGTGTCGGCCTGATGGTGTTCACAGTTTGACAGCTAAACAGATCCTTCGCTTATCAAATAGAAGAGAAATGACCCACACTTCAACACACAAAGCAGCGTTACTGGACCAAACAACAGTAACGTGGTACCTGGTAGTCTCTTCAGCATCTGATATGAGGAAACAAATACTGCAGTTATATGTGGAAAAGCCTCTATCATGTCAAACAGCGCCTGTTCCCAGCAGGAGAGCCAGGCGGCTATGTGACGTGAGGGCTTTTATTGTCAAGAAGTTACAGTAAATGAAACGTGTTTGTAACTGAATTAGCTGAGCCGCTTTGTTAGCGGTGATTCTTTGATAGTACCGCGAGGATTGACATACGCTTGTCATTAAGGCACACTTTCAGGCAGGTACTGTAGACCAGTTGTGGTGGAAAAACAATAAGCGGAGCAAAAACAAAGCAGAGCCGAATAAAAAATCATTTTAGTCATTTGTTTTTCTCCAATAAACACGATGACAGCAGCTCTGCTTCCTGATCATTAAGTTGAAAAAGATTTTTAGGGATGGAGTATCTTTGAAACAAACAATACATCACGTTTGGGGTAATAAAGCCAACATTGAATAACCCTGCAAGGAAACACAAATCAAAGTGACTACGGCGATCTTTAATTTCCCAGACTCTGGAGATGGTTTCTCTTGATTACATCAGAAACCAGATGCAGAGTTGTGTGGAACTCAGCTCTGACCTCCCTTTTTGATCTGTTACATCATAGAATATGTCCCGACGACCACTTTCAGCGTTGTCAGATTGCTGTTCTGTGCATATCTTTCTGTCTTATAATCAGGAGTTAAGTCGTTGTTGTGCTTTGGGTCACACACTTCAAGATCACACACCAGGGACGTGACACAGGAATGTTACAAGTTACAAGTTACAAGTTGTGTATGTTTTCTGATAGAAACTAAAAACTATTATTGTGCCCACTGGGTTCAAAGAGCTAACGTCAGTCTGTTCTCATTGGCTGGAGCTCATTTCTGGCTCCCTGACCTGACTGAGACACTTTAACCAGCTACATATCCAGCAGACATCAGCGACATGCGGCTGCAAGTAGCAATCTTCAGAACCCACTGACTAGTGGAAGATCCGGGCTAAAACCTTGTCGCGTGAACCCAGCTTTAGGTTCGACTGATCACAAAAAAAACTAATTCTGTAGACTTTTGTGTAACTGTTTGTTTTTTGCACTGGAATTAAGTAAATGTTGAGATCCCACAGATCGCCAATATCTGGAGCAACCAAGTCAAGGGAGCGTGAACATGAAACTCCAAACCGATCAGACATCTGGAGCTAAAGACAACAACCTCCACATAGTTCAGTCTTACCAGTCGCGCATTATCCAGACACAGACCCACCACGGCCCCTCCACTGCCTGGCAACTTCACCGCCGAGCCAAACTGCAAGGAGCAGCAGAAGCTTTATGAAGGCACGAACAGGAAAAACGCACACAGGTTCAATAAAGCATGCGCTGCCTCTTAGCAGGTAGCACCTACCTGCTTCGCTAGTTGAACCATCTTGAGATTCCCCGGGCCCAGACAGTCATCGGTGTAGACAGTCCTGTGGGAGTGGGATATGTTGGTTTTGTAGTAGAGGGTTAACTGCTACAGTGTATGAAAGGTGCCCCACACCAATATATACCTGCGCAGCTCAAAGTTCTGGTCCATCAGCTGTGCCAGACTGCTCCAGTCTCTGTCCTGTAGAGCCATCCTGAGGGGACAACATCTTCAATGAGCGACCAGACAAAGTTCTTAACCTCTGAAATGCTGCCACAGACACAAACAAGGCGTATCTTTCTATCATCAAAGTTGCAGCACAATAAGCTTGAAGAAAGGCCAAATCTATTTTTGAGACTATTGCGCAAAGGCCAGACATATTTAATCTGATGGTTATGCAAGTCCAGACTTTGCCCTGATATATTTGCAAAACTTCTTGATCAACAGTCAGCTTTGAGTACTCAAACCAACCTGGCTTTATCAGTGAGCTCCGCAAACGTTTTCATGGCCTCAACAACCAGAGGCTCCCCTGTGGAAACACAGAGCACCACAGATGTAGTTCATCAGAGGAACAGATTACAGTTTTATAACTCTGTGTTGAAATGTGTTGCTAATCACATCAATAGCTTTTCTGCCAAGTGAAGAACACTGTGCCATAAAAAAAATCCAGTGGCGGAAAGTAACTAAGTACATTTACTGAGGTGCTGTACTTATCTACAAATATAAAATACTTCTGCTAAAAAAAAGGATTATTTCATTCATTCATGCCACTTTATACTTTTAGTCTTCTACTTCCATCTCCTCGCCAAATATTGGACTTGTCACACCACTACATGTCTGACAGCTTTATACAGTATTCCTCCCCTTCCTGGCCTCTGAAAAACACGTATCTCAAGACGTGGTGATGTTAAATCATGTTAAACTGGAGGATCAAGTGCTCCTTTACGTGTTGAGAAAACTTTCCTCCGTGTCCAGCAAACCAAACGCTTTAGAAAACCCTCTTGGATTATCTTGGAAATGCATCGCCACAAAGCTGAATACAAGCCGTTTTTCTGACCTCACGCAGATACGTGGTTCTAACAGGACAGTGAGGCTACAAACATTTGATGACCTGATGTGACGCGTTGCTGCAGATTAAACTAGCCGACAGTGTGTGAAAGGATGAGCTCAACATTAAACGTCGGCAGCAGTAAAATGACACATACACCTGAATGCAGCAGGAATAATGTAATGATATAATGTATATTAGTATATCAGGAACATTTAAATGCACAGTGAGCACTTTTACTTTTCATATGCAAAGTACATCTCACTGATTAACATACTTTTACTGAGTTATGGTTTTGAATACAGTATTTATAGATGTACTGGAGTATTTTCACATCGTGGTATTGGTACTTTTACTTAAGTAAACAATCATGTATAGCGTAAAAGTAACATTAAATCTAAGACCACAGATGATGGAGTGGAAAAGCCAGAGTTGGCACGATTCCTCCTGAGGGGAACATGAACATCATTTCCTAATGAATACAGGACTCAGTGAACAGCAGGATTAATGCTGAGGGGATTATCCTGGTGAAATAAAGGACTTCCTGACATTCTGTCCTGTAGTTGTTGAAACATTTCAGCTAAAAATGACAAACGTGAGCCCCATGCAACAGTAAATGTCAGGGGATCAGCACAGTCAGTGAGATTGATCCTCTGAGAATTATGAATGTCTGTTTGCCAATTAATCCAGTAAGTACTGAGATATGTCAAATGATGGGTGAAAATTGTGACCTGCTGAAGGAGCTATAGGAACCGTCTTGGCATCACAGAAGTCATGGCGGTGGATATCGATACCAAGTCTTACAACAATCCATCCAATAATTGTTGAGATATTTCAGTCCGGACCAAAGTGGTGGACTCGCTGACACACTGAAGTTCACAAACAAATACTACTTTTATAATCATCTATTTTTTCAAAATATCAGAAACAAGATTATGTTGGTCAAAGAGTCGACCCCTATTTTTTTTTACACCTTGAGTCACAAGAAGCTGTAGAAGACGTACCACTGAGCCAGCGCTGTCTGATGTTGCTGTGGATGCGTCCAGAGTCACTGGGGTCGCTCAGGTAAGCCAGCCAGAACGGTGGGAGCCCACTCATGTCCATGGGAACATAGTTCCCTGAGAATGGCAAAACACACACATCAAGAACAAAATGTGTATTTGTATCATCTACCAAGCACCTACAACAAAGACGGATGACGACTTCGGTACCGTAGCCCTGCTCTTCCATGAGCGTCTTGCTGAAATCCATGTAGACTAAGCCTTCATACACCTGCAAAGAGAACGGGAAAAACAATTCATGCTGCTGTAGATGTTAGATGAAACGTGGCTGGCGTGTTGTGCAGTGGTCGACCGAGGCCAGTACATCTGTGTGTTGCTGACTCGGTTACTGACCTGCACCACTCGGTCCTGCAGGCCAGCAGTAATGAAGAGTTCATCAGTCTCCACGTTGAGGATGAAGTTGGCTCGGATCGGCTTTGGGAGATCCTGGAGCGCAAATATATAGTTAACTAAAAACACATGAAGTACCTTTTGTGTCATTTCCACGTTTATCTGTCAGTTTTTCTCGTGATAAGACTTTTTATCAACTTTGTCTCAGGAGGTTTGTAACAAAGCGATGATAATCACACACAAACATTAGACTGAGATTAGGACATGAGGCCTAATGTGCTTTTTCTTTTTTGTCCTTTCCTTCAAGGTTTTATAAATGTTCTCGTCTCCTGCCTTTAATTCTGTGACTTTGTGACATCGCACTTCATCACCATGTTTGCATAGGTCATGCCCACCGGCTAATTTGCCATGTTAGAATTGATTTAGCAGTGCTGGCTCAGGCATGTGTGAGCCGACCAATTAGAGCAGGATGTTTATTCAGAAGGACGGGCCTTAATTAGACAGGTGCTTAAACACAGCGTGGCAGACAGAGGGTAAACAGAGCTGCAGCACTAGACAGGATGAGACAACTGATCTGTTTTTTCAGCATTAAAGAATGTAAATGTGTCGATGAAGGTTCTCAGCCAACCAGGTCATTGTCATTTTAATTGCTGTATCGTAGAGATGGAGATCTTTCACCTCTCATCCAAGAGGATTCTTGAGTTCTAACTAACTGGAGGGGAGCTGCGGGCTTGTTGGCGAAATTCTGTGAGTTTTAATGTGGTGTTGAGTGTTACCGACAAAAGGAGCTAGGATTCTGTTTTAGTGCTTGAGTTCTGTAACTGCTTGTGATGTGTCTGAGTGGTGCTCCTTCCATGTGTCTTGGGGAGTTCATAGATACATGGGATGGCCTCCCCGGCGTACCGTCTGTAATATAATGGTCAATGGCTTTGTCCTTTTCCAGTTTTTGCAGATATTCTAAAACATTCTTTTTGTAACTACTGGCAGAATCTTGCCTCAGTGTCTCATAGGTGTTAGTATCACTAAGCAGATCAGCGACTTTGGTGTAGTAGTACACCGTGTTTAGTGCTACAGTGCATCTCCCTTTATCTGCCGGCAGGTCTCTTTTGAGTGATGTCAGGGCCTTCCTTTCCTCAGCAGTGAGGTTGTAGGAGTAGCATAATCCATCTTTGTCTCCTCTAAAGTGTTACAAACATGATTTTAAAATCATAGATTCAAATTGATGGCTTCCACCAGGTTCTACAGTCCTGAGTTTAAGTTAACTTTGCTCTAGCTTAGAACAGGAGAGGCTAACGATTGCCATAAGTGTTTTTGCTAACAGTGGAAGAAATGACAGTGTCTGACGGCACCGATAACACTGAGCTGGGACACATATTTACTGTCCTTACATTGTCTGTGATGTTGTAGAATTTCATAAGACACTTGAGGGTAGCTGAGACGATGGCACTGTGAGAAGAGAGGAAACAAGTCAATCAATGAATTCAAAGTGTGCAAAGTGACACTTGGCTGTTACGAACAGGAAATCACACAGAACTATTTACCTGCTTCCAGCGAGGCCCTTGGTTAAAACAGAGACAAATAAATATTATCACAGAACAGTTTCACATTTCACACTGCTTGCTGTCTTCACTTCTTAGAAACAGGTGTTTAAATGGATCCTCACCACTTGTCGAGGGATGTTGGTGTCATACTTGAGGGTGAAGTTCTGTTTTGTCAAAGCAATACTGCAGTAAGAGAAAAACACAGAGCAGACACCGATGAACCTTCGCAGTGAATGCGAGTGTCTTATTAAGAAAGTGTCCTGATCAAAACAGAACAGAAACCAAAATGAAAAAGTGAGCTGAAGCTTTTTTCTCCACATTGTTAGCAGCACAGTGTTGTTGTCAGTTGCCAGATGTACAATAATTATCGTATTCGTACAGCAAGTTCGTCCTCTGTCCGATCAATAATGAAGCCGCAGCAGTGTACAGTCATTAGACAATTCTGTGACGCTTACATTAGTAGCTGGTTTTAGTCTAAGTTGTCTCACTTCAACTGATTTCCTGACACAATCAGGATAGCAAAAATACAGATCCTGCGCCTCATGTAACCTCTTTCAAGCCAATCATGCTTAACGCAGGCTGTGACGGTGAACGTGATTCATAAGCAAGACTGCCTCTCTTTCACAGTGCTCCACTTAGAGGTGGAGCTTGAACTGTTATTCACTCCACCTTGGATGTAGTCAAAGATTTTCTCCAAGATTCGAGATGATTCTGGACAACACTACAGAAACATCTCTGCTTCTCATGGAAAAACGCACTCGCCCTCAAATGAATGACACGAATCAGAGAGGCAATGATGAATGTGTCGATCTTGCGTTAAACTCACCCTTGTTTGGAGCAGAACTGGTAGAACTTCTTACAGGTAGCTTGTAGCAGCCGCAGCCCTCCCAGGTACCTACAGTGGATGACGAACAGATCGCACTGAAACAGCCTGAACAGCATCGTCTCTGTCATGGATGTGAGCTAGCCGTCTTACACACCCTTCTTTCCTGCTGATGCAGAACAGATCTTGCAGGCTTCCAAACTCTGTGGGGTCATTGAGCGGATGAGGGACTAAAACCTGCAAAATCACAGAGATTCACGTGACTTTTGCGCAACAGTAGAGGAGACTTGCTATGCCTTTTTGTTTTTGCCCTTTCCTTCAGTGTGTTATATGTACTTGTGCATATTAAAGAGAAGGTTAAAAAGGTCAAAGGCTGCTCCTGAACACCTCTTCAGTAGTCCCGCCTTTAATTCTGTGAATTCATGACATCGCAATATGTCACCATGTCACACATTTGCATGCCTAGCAGCGAGTTACAATGTTAGAATTGATCAAGCAAGGATGCTCTGTTGTTGTTAGCAGTGCGTGTCAGACCAGAACAAACCAGCGTGTTGGCCACACCTCCCCCTCCCTTCACCACCCAGACACCCTGCTCTCTCTACCTCCACCCTGACAGGATGGACATGTGGCTATTAGTAGAGTTGGGAATGAGAGGTGGCGCCAGCAGGTGTGTGTGTGTGTGTGTGTTTTGACTTATGTCACTTTTGGGGACAAACACCAGCGTCAAGACAGCATCTGCATGATAATACTTAGTGGTGGTCGCGGAATCGGGCTGCTTTTGAAGTGTTGAACGTTAGTGTACCTGTTTTCATGCAAATGCGGTCTTGACTTTGGTGTTCGTCCCCGAAAGTTGCATAAATCAGAACAGACGTGCACGAAGGTGGTCCAGCGGTTCTGAAAATGAAGAACATGCACACATGGTCTGACCGGCTCCAAAACAAAAATCAGAGAAGATCAATAATAACAATAACAATAACAAACAGAAAGGGACTGTGACGTCACTCTCTGCTCAGGACGTCTTTACTCCACTACATCTTTACACAGTAAAACGTTGTTTTCTGTCATCTAGTAAGGCTGAATGTTGTATATTGCAACAACATATGTGTGTGTGTGTGTGTGTGTGTGTGTGTTACCAGAGTCTGGCTCTCCACCAGAGTGACCTCGGCCCAGAAGTTAGAGATGGACATGGCGATGGTTTTCCCATTAAAGCCGTCTGAGGGATTCCCCATTAATCCAACCCTGTGAGCATCACATATTTGGACATTTATTCTAACAGTGTCTGTCAGGCTGTGCTCTCGTCGCGAGTTATGAAGGAGAACACAGAGATGGATTATTTTACTCAATCACCGAGCTATATTCAAACCGAGTGGGGCAGGGGGGTTCATTAGGTGGGTGTTATCTTACCTGGCATATGATCGGAATGTGATTGGTTTAGCAGGATTGTCCTGTGGCTTTGTGGAGTAGTGGGTGAGCCACTTGGTGTAGTCCGACAGGCCCTGAGGTGTCCAGAGGAGGTACAGTTAAATAGACGGGAAAAAACAAACACATCTATCAGCTGCAACAGAAAGACAGCATCCAGTCCCTGTGAGGACAGAGCGCAGTCGGCCAGCCTGCCCTCAGTATGAACAGGAACATTGAGCTGTCTTCTCCACCGGACAGTAACACTCTGTGAGCCTGCGTTAGATCACTTCCGGGTGGTTATGTCTCTTAGGCATGTTACTTCTCCGGTTATTCTCACATCCACACTTGATTTTTCTCACTTTATATAAATGTTCTTCTTCTTGATCAAGTCGATTACGAGTTTGAAGAAGCAGCAATGTCGTCCTCGCCCAGACCTCAGCTGAAGATCATTATTCATGTGTTTATTTCCTCTCGCCTAATTTCTTTTTTCTTTTTTTCTTATGTAAATGTGACAACCTCAGTGTGGAATTAATCACTTCTGGAGTTTCATCTCAGGCTCTGTCCGTGATAAGGTGTGAATCTGAAGGCAGCGCTGTGTGAAATACCATCAAACATAGCTGATGACTTGATTAAAGGATACAAACCACTTGTCCAATGAGCTGGAAGCCAGTGGGAAGCTTCATCCCAAACACATCCAGTTGCTTGTCATTAACGAGCCACTCCTGAAGAGAAAGGAGCCGTAAATGTAACTGGTGATTACTTCGTCAACTCATGATAACACACCAATGTCAGCTGGGTTGGACTACACGTGTATAATCTAACATTTCAAATAGACAGGAACTTATTGCCGAGTAGCTTTTAGGTTGTTGTAAGTCAATGTTGCATGATGTGACAATGAGACAAAGTACTGTTTTTTTTTTGCTGAAATAACACATTTTGAATTAGCTCTTACGAACCCAGAATCGTCCGAAGCTCCTGTCAGTGGCTTGAGGCTGCAGGCTGAGGAAGTCCGACAGGTGGGACAGCGTGTCTCTCTGGATGCAGTAAAACACAACGCTGGCCAGCCGCGAGTCTGTCAGGCCTTCCTGCGGTTTCTCCAGGAAGCGAGTTATCCTGATTCATGAAATTACTACAGATTAAATCAAATCTGCAACATGGTGACACGTGCATAGCATTTATCAAAAACATACACACAGCAGTATTTCTTAGTGCTCAGTGCCCTCAAGGAAAAAAAAAAAAAAAAGCATCCTCTCACCTGTGGGTGTCAGGGCAAACCTCCACAATGCCTCTGGAGCTGCTTTTCTCACTTTCTTCCAGCTCGTAGTATATGACCAGCTCTCCAGGCTGCAGCACACACACAGAAGGACGGGCTACTGCAAGTTTCTCTACTTTGTTTAATTTTTAATGTTTCATAGATGCAGAGAAGTGTTCTGATCTTCCATAGCTCATCCATAGAGATTTTTTAAATATATATCCTTTTCTTTTGGTTTTATGTCCACTAAAATGATTATGTGTACACTGCTGCTCAAAGGTTTGGGGTCACTTAAACATGTCCATATTTTTAAAGTCAAATTGAAATAGCATTAAATGATCAGAGGTACAGCCAAGACATTATTAATATGAGAGGACCGTCTTCAACCATCACTCCCGTGGTCCAGCGGCACATCATGTTAGCTAATATCCAAGCCTCTTAAAAGGCTAATTGGTCGTTAGAAAAAACCTGTGTGCAATCATGTCAGCACAGTTGAAAACTGTTTTACTGATGGAAGAAGCAACACAATTGGCCTTTTTCAGGCTAGTCGAGTATCTGGAGCATGAGCATTTTTGGCATTGATTGTAAATGGGCAGAAAAAAATAACTTTCTTCTGAAACTCGCCCGTCCATTCTTGTAATAAGAAAAAAGGCTATTCCATGTGAGAAATTGCAAAGAAAATGAAGATCTCATTCAAAGGTCTGTACTATTCCGTTGAAAGAAGAGCAAATACTGGTTCTGACCAGAATAGAAAGAAGTGTGAGGCTGCAGTGCACAACTGAGCAAGAGGACAAGTACATCTGAGTCTCTAGTCTGAGAATCAGGCGCCTTGCGGGTCTTCAGCTGGCTGCTTCATTAAATAGTAAACAGTAAAACAGCAGTCTGAACGTCAACAGTGAAAAGGAGACTCCAGGACGCTGGCCTTCTAGGCAGAGAAGCAAAGAAAGAACTGTCTGGTCTCGACTGAAGCAAACTTCTTCCTCCAACAGAATAATGATCCTAAGCTCAGCTCTGAACGATGAAGGACTATTTAGAGAAGAAGCAGTCAGCTGTTGTCTGTCTATAACGGAGCCAGCAGCACAGTTACTGCTGTGGAGCAGCTCGGCTGTATGATGAGTAAGAACTGTCCATCAAGCCAAACTAGTGCGAGGTGCCTCAGGAAGCACGGAGGGACATTTCTTCAGGTTATCTCAACAAACTGACAGCTACAATGAGACAGGTCCGCAAAGTTTAAACTGCTGTAGATGGGGGACAAAATTATCATTTCAAGTAAGAATAATTTTTTCTAATCTTATCATTGTCAAACGGGACATTTTTTGAGATGCCCCCCTAACTTTTTTGAGTGGCAGTGTTTGTGAATGAACTGTAAAAGGTCCTTTTTTTAAAGAATTGTGGTAAATCTGACCTTTGACCTGAAGAATCGGATCACTTGAGCAACGTCAAAGTTCTGGTCTGCACACAGCATGTCTCCTGCAATCTGCTTACACAAGAAGAAGAGCCTCATAGTACGGCATTCAGTTCTAATTCGGCACAATGAACTGTGACTGAGCCGCTGTGTGAGTGGAGACACCACAGATTGGTTCATCGTACCACCATGATGTCGTCCTGCAGCTTGCGGCTGCGTATGGCCAGCTGCAGGTCAGCCACGGCCCCGAGTTGGTCCTCCAACGTGGTACTGCCGTCATTTATCACATTTTCCACCGGGAAGTCGTTAGCTGTGGCCCAGCGCTCAAAGTGCTTATACCTGATCAGTGTGACAGAACGAGAATTTAGCAGGAGCAGAATAAAAAAAAAGTTATTTGGTGACAGACTGTAACAACAACCTGCTGGGTCCTCCTGCAGTTAGAACTCACTTGTCTGCATTGGTGACCAGATACACTTCTGTGAACAGCTGTCGCCTGGAGACAAGTCGCAGATGCAGGAGTACGAGTTAACCATTGAACCACTGCAGCGGGACTTAACATACGGAAGAGGACTCAGAAAATAATCAGAAATTAGGCCCGGTCATGTCTGGACCACTTACGCACATGTTGACTGTTTCCCACCAAAAGTCAAGGATCTTCTTTCCTCCAATTCCAGGAAGTAAGGCCTTCGGTACCCCCCTCAGGAGGCTGTACAGGCCTGTGTCATCATTCTGGGGGGGGAGGAGGAAAAAAACAGCTGGACTCAAATGCAGCTTCTAACCATACTAAAAAACATTCCAGGTGGTGTATTCCATATACAGCATATACAGTACAGTATATACTGTAGCGTATAGCTGAATAACATGCTGATACCACAACAGGACTTTGGCTTTAGACCACACAGCTATATGCTGATAGTTTTAGGTAATACTGTGACATATAGAGGTTCACCCACATGGTTATTCCTCTTTAACACAGTGCTGACTGTAGGTGACTTACTGCATCATGGCATGTCTATTCCCATTCTGTAGACGTTATTACAAATAGTGAGATGTTCACGTGAGGTCTATATGTCAAATGTAGCTACTGGCGACTCGGGATCATACGTGGACTCTTCGGTGTTCCTGAACACAACACATCGCCCTCGGTTTCAGAGGAGGCAAAGTCACACCAAACCCAATGCAAGAAGCTGGCTCCGTTATGTTGCCTCTCCTTCTTTGTAAAGACGTGTGTGTGTGTTAAACTGAGTAAGGCTGTCATATCAACCACAACATTACCGTCAATAATTCGGCAGATATTTATGAGCCAGTAAACAGCGTTAATTTTCACAAAACCTAAACTTTCATCAAACAATCCCCTCCGTACTGCTGCTATTCCGACAAATGCTCGTTAGGGGGCAGTGAAAACCACCGGGAGCCGATTATCAAACTGTGATCTTTATAAAATATACGGTGTATTTGGTCAGGTTAGATATAAGCCGAATGCGTTCTTGCTATCCCGTAGATGTCTTAAGTGGTGGTCTGACAGGTGACGTACAGGTCAAGTGTCGGATTCTTTGAGGCAGTCAGTCAGGCTCCGGGCTGCAGGACGTGAACTTTGCACAGCTCCAAGTCATCCACTCTCCACAGCAACATGCGCGCGACTTACCTTTATTTGTGTCTCTAACAGGGTGCCGTGGCCGGCGACCAGCAGGATACAGATCATTGATGACACTTCACTTTGTCCCGACCTTCTTTAAAAATTCAATAAACACAGAGAACTTAAAAATATTACGGAGGTTGAGATACATCTACGGTAGCCGTGAGTGCTCAATTCTCCCAGCGTCGACGACAGAATGTACTTCCGCAAAGAACCTTCAAACTAAAACCTCACCAACAGTTTCGTGCTGCACATTCATATAAACAGTGTAAACACACACACACACACACACACACACACACACACACACACACACACAATCTATACTCATGATTACGATGCAAAAATGAAAATCTTTCTACATATTTTAACCAATTTACCAACTTTAATAAACACGGCTGAAAATGGTTCATGACATATAGCATATTATTAGATTTCTTATTACAAAGACATACAGCACGAAGCCTACCTACAATGCAATGTTTACCAACTCCTATTTATTTAGTTAGTTACATTGTTGCAATGCAATTATTGTCCCCAGTGAGGTTTCATGAAACATACAAAAACACAAAGCAAAAAGAGCTCAGCTATGAACTGAATGACGAACTGTATCAACGGGTCAAAGTGATGAAAACAAGTCAAGGCGTGATTACAATGTTTGTCTGAGACGTTAACATGAGAGCACTGGATACAGAGACGCAGTACAGCAGAGGTTAAGAAACGGAAACTGACATGAGTAGTTGGTCACGTTTAAGAGCTTACTGCACTGGAGGGTTAATGGACAATCATGTTTGTGGGGGAAGGCATTCACGAGGGCTTCGTCAAACTCAAGTTGGTGTAGAAACATTCTTCTCTTTTTCATCGTGTTATTATGAATGTGTTGTATTCACCAGGTCAAAGATTTCAATATCGTAAAAAAGCTTCAAATATAATAAGGAAGGTCGTCATTTAGCAGACAAGCTGGATTCGAATATTAATAACAATATTCCATTATTCCCCCATTTCATGCACACTCAACCACAAATAAAGTATCTCAAAGCATTTCAAGTACTCTTTTGGCCCATATGTGGTTGTCTTCGAAAGCCCACCGAACACTGGTGACAGGCTTCTCCTCACTGTGGATCTGTGCTGGATGATCCCACAATGCCATGCTGCCGCAGCAGGTTCCTCAGGATCTGATTCTTAGACTTCCAGTCCTCCACCTGAGCAACAACACAGACAATACAGTGTTAATGTCGTAATGATAACTCTTCGGCTGACTCAGCACTTTCTCTCAGTGATTCATTTTTTGGTGAACATTATTTGAACTTGTCTAGCTGTGACCCGCAAAAAGTCAAGCTCAAAGATCAATTGAAAATCGTGAAGACAGCTGTTAGGACATCAAACCAATGATCCGTTTGTCTTCACCAATCCGGACACTTGGCACAATGGCAGAGCCGTCAGTGCTGAACAAAGGCTTAAATCAATGGTCACCTTAAAATCAAAAGTTGATGGTGCCATCATTTAAACACAGTACACAGCAGTTTCATATCTAGACTCAGGTCAACTATGTAATTTTGTTCCCAAAGGCCTGAGGTCATCAATCAATTTCTCAAGTTTCTCTGAGGACAAATACCTTCCACATTCACACACATTACCTTTAATTAACCCAAACATCATTTCTTCACCTGGCAGATTAGTCTATAGGTAATGTTAAATGGTGTTTCACAAATTTGGGGAACACACTTTGTTGTTGCCATTCCTTTCTTTCTACTCGACTGACAATGATCTAAATGGTCAACAGCTCAAATCTTGTGAAGTGGCAACAATACTGACACTTGACAGCTTTAGTCTCCAAACACTGAGAAAACACATGCGGACATACCTCCTGTCTAAGGAGCTGGTTGTCAATCCTGAGACGATCAAGAGCACCAATATCGTCCGATAGCTTCAGGTTGCTCTGTCGCAGTTCCTTGATGTACTCGCAGGCTTTGGACAAGATTCCTCCTTTACTCTGAAACAAAAGGGAAGAAAACAAGAAAGTACAAATTCAGAAATTGTAACTATTGAAACTATGTAACAATTTTTTCCCTTTGGAAATGCAACCACAATATTTGTAAAAATGATGTCTCAAAGTCACAAACCTTCACCAGATTAATCATCTGTACAAGTATGAATAGCAGAGCGTGGTGCGAGTCTGAGCTGAACTCACCTGTCCTGTCTTGGTGTAGTCAATGTTACAGTCTGGAATGGCCTTTGACAGCTGCACAATCCAGTTGTTAATCTTGTCCCTGCGCCGGCGCTCAACTGTTGAAACCACATCTGAATATGAGACTGCTCTATGATTCCTACCCGCTCAGATATTTTCTTTGATTCCTCACTGCATGTGAGCACTGACCTTCATTGTGCTGGGCTCGCCGTTTCTCGTCTCTGGAACCCCGAGGAGCCTCTTGCTTTCTGGAAAACACAATAGGAAAAAGACAGAGTTCTATCAACTTGCTGAACGTACATTCAGCTGAAATCGATCACTTTTAACTCGCTGCAGTGCTGTACTTGTGATGTAATTACGCTATGTATGGCTGAGTGCGAGGTGCGATTGTCCTTTGATTGGAACCCGTCAAAACTTCCTGGGGTGACATCATCACATAAAGCTGCCCTGGAAATGTATAAAGCAGACACATGAAGCCTGTGAATTATGGACAATTTAAAAGAAACAATGGTTTGAAAATAGTTTGAAAAGATGCATTTCATTAACTTCACTGTATAAATTATTATCTCTTCTAATTCAAGTTTCTATTGTTATTTAGATTCTACAAAGCCAGTGTCAAAAGAAAATGGTCTTGTATTGTGTTTTTGCTGGGAAAAATACAACGGCGTAAGCTTTACCACATGCACCCTTTGTCATAGCTACGTGTCAGGCCTCACACTTAGGCAGTGCTTACCTGTGGGTGTGGTCTGGCCCAACAGTGTGTCAGAGGCCTGCACTGTGGTCACCATGGTGCCAGTGGTTGCGTCTGCGATGGTGGCGGGGTAGTAGGTGTACTGCGTCTCTGTGCTGGCGTCTCCCTCCAGCCCCTCAGACTGGGAGAACACCGCCTGATATCAAAGAAACATCAACGCCAATATTAGCCTTGTGTTTCACTCTTCAACGGGCGCAAAAGAAACGAGAGATCAAATCCACGAGTATGAGAAGTTTTAAACATCTGGATGATTTTACTTTCCCCAGGCACAGAAACAGTACCCACAGGGAGGAGACTGAACAGGAATTAAATGTTAGTTGGACGGTGGCTCCCTCTACTGGGAGCATAAATGAGCCTTTAGTGGTGAACCATGCTGACTGAACAACAGTAACAGAAACTCAGCGTTATATATCAGATGAAGCCCAGCTTTATAAGATGATCTTTACTGATTCCACACAGTCACTGAAGCAGACATACAAGAACAGATGCAGAGCATAGATAAGCATGTTAAATTAATTAAAATAATAGTGATGCACCCATTTATCGGCCACACATCAGTATCGGCCGATATTCGCAGAGTTGACTGCCATCGGCCTATCTGCAAAATATTCTGTTACCTTTCTCATCACTTTTACACTGAATTATATCAATTTATGTTACAAATAAAAATAATGTTTTTATCAGGCAAAGTATGTAGTCGTATAGCTGGACGAAAAAGACTTAATTCATGGGAAAGAAGATTATATTAAACATCATAAATCTGTACGTCTGACTTTGTGCTCATTCACAGACAGGGTGACGAATGACTAAATGGGGCAGATGAAGATGCAATAGCAAAACGACTTCAATATAAAAATTACACTTTAACAGAGGGTGTACTTCAGGAAATCAAATCAGGTTGTGGGTGAAGTGTCTTGCTCCAACCTGATTAAGCCTCAGTCTGGATCAAAGGTGGCGATCAGTTAATCAATGACTTGTGATGCCCACTAGCCACAACTAGCACTGAATCAGGTGCTGAGCGGGTGTTACTTAACCCGTTCTACCCATCACCACATCTACATTGAGAGGAAGGGAGTTTCTTTTCCCAGTTTTTCCAAACAGGAGAAGACTTGTGTCCGATGTTTAAAACAAAAGTGTTTTGAAGTTGGTGTCACATTGCAGAGGTAACATTTACCCAGGCATTGTCAGTCACCACGGAACAAATGGTAGGAATGAGTTGTGCAAGATTTCTGGCCCTCGTCCTGACCGCCAACCAGTAAAAAAAAATGCGTGGATCAGCTCAGATATCGATGTTTAGGACTGGCTCTACCAAACTACTCGACTTAAAAGCTGCTTTCAATTAATACACCACTTGAAGTTGATCCGTTTTAGTGAAGTTATTAGTTGTTTGTGCTCATATTATCGGTCAGCAGTGTTCTCACCTGTGTGACAGCCTGAGTGGTTGCAGGGAAACCAGTGACCAGGCTGACCGCTGCAGCTCCATCTGTCTGACCCTCCAACTGGCCATCTGACACCTGGATCACCCTGTAGGTTACCTGGGACACAACACATTACACCGAGTGGTCAATATTTCATCATCAACGAGGTGATAAATACAAACCTGTAGAGCGTACGGATACAGACTCTAAATCTAACTTCTACTTTTAGCCCTCCGTTAAGCGAAGTGGGTCATGAGTACTGAGACCAGGAGGTAATGCGAGTGGCATACTGGCACAATTGTGACGAAATTGTGAAGTCCCTTCTGTCTACAGCTCTCAATCACATGACCCCCAGGGTAAGATCCTGTGGCTTCAGGAGTGGGTGTCTACAGCGACATTTAGGAAGCTACTCAGTTGGTTTCAACCCCACCAGGAGAACAATATAAATCACACTTTATTTCTGTTAACAATTTCTCATTCATATTAATTTTGGTGGTCTTTGTCCTCACTCTGTCATACACAATATTACATTTATTTTCATTCCCTTGCCGTGCTGGGGTCTGTCTGATTTCAGTCTGTGTGTAGTATCTCCAAAAACCTCACTGTCACCTCCACACGTGTGTGTGGTTAAATGTCACATATAATCACTGAATGTGTTAGCCAACAGTCAAAGACTTGACTTGAGACTTGAAATACCACCTCACCGGTTAACTGGAATGATCAGATGTTTGAGTCAGAACTCCTCCTACCTGCCCGCCTGCTCCTTCTGTCTTGAAGAGATATTTGATAGGTTGGTCAGCGTAGGTGGCGGCAGACTGAATGGTGGCGATGGCTGCCGGGTCCTCTGCCGTGGCGACAGATCCTGGTGGGGCACAAAAGGCCACATTTAAATGTTTAAAGTCACCTTTTGCAGCTGTCTAAGATGGCACATGGAAAGGGCAGCTTTAAAAAGTATTTCATAGTGCTTCAGGTGTGATCAAACAACCAGGAACAGACCAGAGTGCAAAAAAAAAACTGCTCCAGAGTAAGCACATACACACGGCACTGTTTTCATGGTTACAGTGTGTGAACCTGTCAATGGATTGGGCACTTTACAGACACAGGATGACACTGTGACATATGATAACATTACCAGCTTTAAAACGCTAAAAGACAGCGCCTGACAACTCCACTTACATCACAACGTGCCCTGGTCCGATGTGTCATACTTTCAAACACCTTTCCACTGCACCGTTATGATGGTGGTCACATTTAAAAAGTCATAAGCTTCACTTCTTAAACATTACCTTCCTCGTTGACGGTCACACTCCCATCTGGCTCAGGGCTTTTCTGTTGGCTGCACACGTAAGAAACACAAAGCAGAGTCATGTTGCGGTTACTTCACCTCATGAGTTAACTCAATAACATGTCATCATTGGACTGGCAGCCAAGTCTATCAACACATCTGTGTTGTTATTTAGTTGACAATGGCGCATGTTACCGTCCCACTCACCTCTTCATGTCTGCCGACCGCCTTCACTCGCTCCCACAGCCACACTGTGAAACAAGTTCATAAGTTTGACAAAGAGACGGAAGAAGCTTTGCTCGAAAACGACTGAATATTGAACATTGGTGTGATTGGAACCGCCAATGGCCCTGAAGCGGGAGATAACCCTGTGGAGGTGTTTTAGAGAGGGGCTGCTGGTAGCTAGCCGTCAAGCTGTTGGAGCCGTCTGCCGGCGAACGTTACCACGGCGCAGAGCGGAAACTCGCGGTCTGTGCCTTCAGAATTCAAACGAACCGAACCACAAAGTGCGGCCTTTAATTAGCGCGATGAAGGCAGCATTGCAGAAACGCGTATAATTTTGAAGACTAATTCTAAACCCGCTCTATATTTAAATGTCATGCTCTTTAGATACTGCAAATGGTTAATACGTTTATAAACATAGATCTTACTTTGGGGATTCGCACCGGAAATGAAATGTTTTATTGTGGCTAGCTGTGGATCCTTTCTTTTTTTGCTCCATTACCATCCGGCCCAGCGGTTTTTACAGATGTTTAACAAAGCACTTAGCCGTCCGTCACCTTTATGGCTGCAGTGTCCGCAATAACACATACATGCAGTCTAATAATGACATGTAACGGGTTAAAGGATGGCCACGGTGCTCAACTGTGGTGGAAATAGTCAGTGTGAACAAAGATCTACTTACGCCGCAGTGGTCCCTCCCCCGAAATTTGTCAACAGACCAGCGTCTGAGCCGGCTACACGCATGCGCGACAGGAAATTAAACCGCACGGTCCCAGATCAGGGGATAGCTCTTGAATATATATATTATAGTTATGAAAGCACCATGAATATCTGATCCGCGACCTGTGGCGATACTGCCACACTTTCGGTGGAGACGGGGCAACTATAGTCTGAACTAGAGGATGGGTGACAGTTTATGTCTGTGGGGGTGTAAATAAATCAATATGGGAGTATGGTTTAGACAGGCCCAATATTAAAAGTGCCATGAGATGACTTTTGGAAAGGGGAAACAGATCTCCTTATTCTAAAAACCAACAAAAGAACAGATGGTCAATGAAGGTAACCTGAAAGAAGGCTCTGAGATGCAACAGCAAAGCTTTACTTTGCTTTTGAACATCCTGTCATTGACAGCACTGCACAATGGCATGTTGCTCTATATTAAAAACATGTATTTTATTAAAGAATATGTTAGTAAATGAAATGTTTCGAAGACTATATCTTCCAATAACATTGTTCTGAGACAACACTGTCTCGGAAATGTGTTGCACAAATAACAGCACTTATTCAAAGTGTTTAATGTCATATGCACAGTAAAGAAACATGCTTCCCTGTCCAATGAAATTCTTCCTTTTGTTGTCCACAGAATGCCAACAATGTAAAAATACATATATAAAACATAAATATGCAAAAATAAATGTATAGATAAAAAAAAGAAACAACAACAATAATAATAATAATAATAATAATAATAATAATAATAATAAACCAGTGCAAATGTGAGCTGTGCAATTATGCATGCGCAATTTGAAAATGGATTGTAAACAGTAGGAACAGTTATATGTCAAAAAGAAAATAATTTAAAAAAACATATGCACTTGTATGTTCTCATCGTTGGCACTTATGCACTTAAGGTATAATTGATAATAAAAAAAAAGCAGCTATGATGATCAGATAAGGGGTTGAAAATGGTTTCTTTATTGTCATTTAGTTGTACCAACAAAAGCAGTACAACAAAAATTAGATTATGTTTCTCTGGGATCAATAACACAAACACAATAAGCACAGCTTACAGTAACAGCTTGTGGAAGGAAGCTGTTGATGTTCCCTTTGCTTGCATTACCTTTTGATGAAGATGTAGGTGGTAGCCATCATACATCTGCTTCCTACCATGTTGGATAGATTAATTGAAGCTACACTTTCTATTCATATATAATCAAAATCTTAAAGGAACTTTAACCTTAAAGTTGCAATCTATAGTGGCCCCTGATGTCTCATCAGACACACAGCTCTGAGACAGTGAACCTACACCCCCTGCTGTCCAAAGTCAATGCCTACAGAATTTCTCTACAGTGAAGAATCCTTATTTACCTGGTAACAAACACATTGACCTTATGGTTCAAAATTCTGTGTGGAAAAAACTGTCATCTCTCCCACTAAATGCACGACATCAACAGAAAGAGATAACTGTCTGAAGGAGACTGTGATAAAGGATCAATTCGCATTTGTGGTGTTGAAGGAGTCAACCTTCTACTTCTGTGATGTATTCTTGGTAATTGCCACAGTTACTGCAGTCAGAGGCCACAACTGAGCCAGATTGCATAGACCTGTTGTAGATAATACTGAACTTTAGTTTAAAACATTTTAGTCACATTTAATTTACTTAGATGTGCTCGCACACAGCTTTTGATAAGTTGCTTACGTGGAGAGTTCCTGTACATCTTTGACATTTTTGAGCTTGTCTCCATCCTGACCATGCACACATTATATACTTGGAAGGCAACATGCAGCAACAACGAGCTTGTTTATCAAAAATAAGCATTACAGAAATCATGACATGAATTATAGCACTGAGGATGATGATCGTTAGATACGATAAGGATGATTCATTTGAAAATATGAAATGCATTCTTTCCAGACCCTTCCTCAGCTGTTTGACAGCAGGGCCCCCTCACTTCCATTACTGCCCTGAAAGAGGAACATATTATGCGTGTTATGTTTGTTCAATATAGAAACACATGCAAACACATATTTTGGCGTCAAATCCAAAAGTCAAGTCAGAAAATTGTCTTTGACTTTGGATACTATCAAAGGCCTCAAGTATGATTTTTCGCTTGTGTTTAGTACATACAAGAAGTATGACTCAAGCTAAAACAATAGTAACAGGAGCAGAGGACAGTTACACAAGTTTTTTATACAAATACATTTTCTGTCATTGATACCTCTGAAGCTTCAGCGGGCTCAGATGGCGTTCCTTCTGGCGTATTTCTCAAATTTAAACAATCTAGATTAGAAATAAGAGATTAAAAACAGGCACAACATTGGGCTATGCAGAGGTCTTGGCCTGTCCACAGAAAACTCTGTCAGCTATAAGAATAAACAGTCAAAGATCAACATGAAGAAGAATTGTAAAAAGAACTGCATTGCATTAACATACCTCTTGCTTCTTCCGTATTTCTCCGCATGCACAGACTGGCCAGTAGAGTTATCAATACCAACATCACAACAGCAGTCACTACAATAATTTCTCCAACAATTCCTCCTCCTGTAAATGAATGACAATACATTGTCATTATTTTTATTATTATATTATCACTATTATAATTTTTTTTTTATCAATTTGACCATAAACATGACCATGGCACAAACATCATTCCATCTAATCCCAAAGTGAGTTGATTTCCCTCTCATCTAATTACACATTTTCAACAGAACAAATCAATTACTACGCACCACTGCAATCAATATATGTAACAAAAGTCTCGGTTCATCGTTCATAACTTCTTTAGAGACGTTCTGAAGTCTGATGCTGTGATGTTACTTCCACTCAAATGTGCTTCTCTTCTCTTATGATTGTTGACGATTGAAATACATTGTGGTTATTCTGCCCCACCGTCCGTATAAAAGTTACACAGGTGGATTTGGGGGACAGCTTTGTTCCACCTCTGGTCTGTCAGTGCAGGTAGTCACATAGCTGCAGCAGAGGTGAGACAACATCTGTATGTAACAGTAACAGGCTGGACACACTGGACGCGCATGCAGGGCAGCTGTGTGACGTTACGCCTCGCTTTTCATTTCCACGCGCATGTTAACAGGTTAAACCGATCGCCGTGGGTGCATGACATGTGCTTCTTACGCATATGTCAAGGAAGGCTGCAGCGCAACCTCGAGGGATTAGGAGTCTTATTTCTACTGCGACACGTGCAGAGTTCATAAACAAAACTTTTTTTTTTTTTTTTTACAATCTAAATCTAAAAGAAGCAGCACTTTCTCAAGGTGAATGACTACAGTGAGTCTGCATTGCTCTTTAGCTCGATACTGTCAGAGGTTTTCGTGATTGTGATGTAAGATCAGTTTTTTGTGTTTTTGTTACTCCATTGTTGAAATAAATCTTTTGTCACTTTTTAAGCATCATTTGACTCTAGATTGTTTTTTGTAACCGGTGAGGAACAGTTAAAATGGTATGCTACTCCTTGGTACATGAAAAGTTGAAATTTAGGATTAGAGGGCTGCTGAAAAGTTTGTAAATAACTTACTTACATATATAGATTATTTGTGACAGGAAAGGAAGAACTGCAAATGATATGAACACATTCTCTGGTGATCAAGTGTCTACACTTTAGATTAGGGGGATGCAAAAGCACTTTTAAATGATTTATAGATGATTCAGTAATACATTTACACACGAGTTATAAAAGATGAAGAACAGGCCAATTTCATTACATGACAAATCATTAGGTAAACATTTACTAATGATTAGTTCATGAATATTTCATAATTAACTGATCAGTTGTAGATGACTTACAACATGTTTGTGATATGTTAACAGCATTCATTAATAATAACAATTTTG
>OMLP01044096.1:30434-42996 GCA_900302685.1 Spondyliosoma cantharus
CATTTTAACTCTCTGGCAGGTAGAGACACACCAGCCAATCAGACAGCATACATTGGAAGTTATGTTACAATTCACTGCACATATCCAATAGTAGAGGTGGGTAAAAATATCGATTCATCAATGCATTGTGATATATTTTTTCCCAATTCAATATCGACTCATAAAATCCTCGGCCGCCGACCACCCGCTGTCCCTCGCCGGACACCTCTTGGTTCCCGCCTCCAGCAGCTGGAAGCGCCTCGCTTCCTCATTACCGGCACATTGTCTTGAGTGATTGAGTAACTTTATCATGAGAGCACGGGGTGTTATAAAGTGTTGTGATTGCGATCCTGATCCACCAAACATTCTGGAAAGTCACAAAGTTATATTTTTCCCTCTAAATTACATAATTAAATAATCTCCATCAGTATACAGGACACTGTCTGACTCCTTCACTCGCGGGGAATATGGGTGAGACGACAGGTTATGAAGCGTGGGCAGGAGGTATCATTTTTGCACTGAAAACTGAGTTTTTGTGGTTCCACGGATGACACTGCTACAAATACTGAACAGCTTTTATGTATTTTAATATTAACTACAGGCTATCATTGTGCCTGCTCCATACACATAGGTGGATGATAAGATCAGGGTTGAAATCCCGTAGAGTGAACAAAGCTCAACTTGTTGCTATGTTTACCCTGTCCTCGCACCTGTTTTGTAGCTTACACTGACTTAAATGAACATGCAATTTTACTTATACAAACACCTACCATAGACAGTGAGGAGGTACTGTCTCAGTATGTGTGGATCCCGACCATATATATGGTATATATCTTGACACAGTAAAAGCCAGCATAATTTTGCGTCACTCTGATAATGGTGAGGGATCCATTGAGCGGGTTCAGCTGTACAAAACCCTTAAAGCTTTCCTCGATGGAGAAGTTGAAGTTCTTCCACTGAGCGATCTGCTTCCCAACAAAACCTGGACCCGGTGTCCAGCTGACAGTTTGTTCTTTTTTTAGTTGCTTTAGTCCAGCATCCAGAGTAACATTCGCCCCCTCCAGTACATCAAGAGGAATATCTGAATTTTCTGAAAAAAGAACAAAACAAACAAATAATACAGTAGGGACATTACATCGTCATTAAATCACAGAAATGTATTTATAACCCGAGGCTGCAGTAATATTTTGCACCTGCTCAGATCCTCAGCAACAAGTGATGAGGGTGTGACAGGTAACTGTATTACATGACAGAAATTGGAGGTTGAGAAGAGGTCACTCACCAAGGACAGTGAGGTCAAATCTCTGTGTCAGGATTCCTGTTTGTGTAAAGACCTGAGCCAAAAATGCCCCACTGTCATTGATGGTAAGGTTAGAGATGGTAATAGACCCAGTTGCTACGTGTGTGTTTAGCCGGTCTTCAAAGCCTGTGCCATTGACACGAGTGACTTCTCCATTGGTGACGATGGTAATTGCTGTTATAGGGTTATCTCGCCCAAAGGTCCAAAGATAATCCTTCACAGGACTCATCGATTTGTTCATCTGTAAGGTCACAGTCTCTCCATCCCGCTTTGTTATCCGTGTCTCTGTAGAGATGACAGCAACTGAAAAAAGGAAAAAAAGTCTATCAGCACGTCGAGCCAATATTTAAGACATTTCTGCTCAAGATTTTTGATGATGCTTTGATGAGTGAAAGAATGAGATCTAAACTAAATGAGAACTTAAAAAAATGATTATTTGTTATCTATATATCAACAGGGTTATTTGGTTATCAATCTGTGTAGCCACGGTAGATATTTTTTTAATTTACTTGCAGAGGTTCCTGTTTTTTCCTGCACTGACGCTGAATAAAGACACAGCCTAGAATAACTGTTGCGTGTAATGACAGCCGTTGTGATGCTGTTGGACCACCTCACTGCTGAAACACAATCCCTTGTGTTTGTGCTTATTTTCTATTCCTCCAGGTCTGAAGAGTGTTGGAGCGGTCAAATGTATTGTTATGCCAACAGATGTTTCTTCATCAATGTATGGATAATTGTGGGAGTGGAACTGGAGTTTGTGCAGATTCAGATTCAGAATACTTTATTAATCCCTGGGGGGAAATTGCTTTTGTTCTAATGCTACGTGCAAAGTAGAAATAGAAATACAGGTAGAAGATAAAGATATAAATAAAATACTAAAATGTAGATGTATCGTGTCCACGGTGATTGAGATTCATTAAACAGAATCAGACTGTCTTCACACCTAGGTGCAAATTCAGCTTTGAGCTACTATGGGTCAGGGTGACTGACCCCCCCACCGACCAGATTCCAGCTCCTTCCTTTTTTCTCTCCCTTCTCCACCTCGTTCCCTACAGGGCTGCCTGCCTCCAAGTTCTCTTCTCCTGGATTCTTCTGGGCCTAACTGCTGCTGAGTGTTGCCAGCACCATTTCTTCGAGGGATGTCCCGAGCCGATCTGTAGGATCAGGATTGGAGCCGATATGTGCATTGTTTCACTGATCGGGATCCGCAATTTTACACGTGGACCCAAACCCAATTATTTTTCATGACAGAGCACAATTTGTGTCAGAACGCAGACGCGTGTTGAAATGAGTTAAATTAGACAGTGAAAGAAACCCAATGACCACTTGCCACTGCAGTGCGACCGTTGCGTTGAGGGGTAACAAAGGAGCTGCATTTAATACTACACACTTGATACATTTGTTATTGCACATAAAAAAACAAAACAATGAATTCACTCAAGCAATACAGGTCAAGGCACCGAAGCAACAAACACTCGCGGATACTCTCAAAAGGAAAGAGAAGCGACATGGCCAAAAATATTACAGAGAAGGTAATTTAATTCATCGCTCTGGATAGCCAGCTCATCTCCGTGGTAGAGGATCAGGGTTTTCTTCGTCATCTGGAGTTTTTGAATCCCTGGTATGCCCTACCATCTCTGCATTACATTACATTCGGTTTCGTTTCTGCGACATCAAGTCACCGTGAGTTTGTTGTTAAGTTTGTAGTCATTACAGTTGAGTAGACGTTCAAAAAACATCCATATCAAAAACCGATAAAAAATAATTAAAAAAAAAAGTTTAAAAAAGTTTTTAAAAAAAAGTACCGATAACAGTACCGTTTGTCCAGAATCTTAACGGTAATTAGACCCAATTAGGAGCCGGTACCAAAAAGTACTGGCCCACGGTATACATCCCTAGCAGTGACTCCTGATGATGGTAGTGTCCGTGCACCAAGTTTGCCAACATAAATGCATGGCGCTGCTGAGCCAGGTTTCAGTGAAAATTATTATGTTGCAGTTCATAGTCCATCTGTGGGTGGTGATCCGCAGCCACAGATCATCCATTTTGTTCGCCAGAGATTGAACATTGGCGAGGAAAAGGCTTGGTAGACAGAGCCGAGGAGGAGTTAAATTTAGCCTAGCTTTTAGCCCACCTCGCTTACCCCGCCTTTGTTTATGTTCTTGACACCGTCTGTGGTTATTTCCGGTCAAACAAATTGACTTGTAATTTGTCTGCTATTGTAGAGCTCAGTGGGAGGCTGACATACTTTATGGCTGCAGCCTTCTCTGGTTCCAGATTTTCCCACTAGGTGGCACTAAATGTAACTTTCTTTCTGTTTTCAGCTACAACTTTTCAAGTAGGTGTCTGATCCACTTGATATTGGGCCCTAACAGAAGAAGCCTCTTGGATGAGAGGTGAAACGTCTTCAAGAGACTGAAACAAGTCAAGCTGCCTACGATATAGCACCTACAACTCTGTCCTTCAGTTAATCACAAATAGTCAATATCAGCACATCTAGAAATACAAGGTTTTTACTCAACAGAAAGGGTAAGAACAATTTTAACCTGTAACTAGTAACTAAAGCTGTCAGACAAATGTAGTGGTGCCAAAACTACATTAGTCTCTGAGTAGTAAAGTGAAAGTATATACATGAAATGGAACTGGTCAAGTAGACACATAAATACTTCAAATTTGTACATAAGTACAGTTTTTGAGTAAATGTACTAGGTTACCTTTCTCTCATGTGCTCTGATCAAAAGTTTACTTGCACTTTGTTTTCTCAGGATTCCCCAATGCGATTCAGTCCGCTGGTTTGTGGTACTGCGTCCATAGATGAAACTTCAGACTCCGGCAAAACTATCTGTGTGGTTGCTGTGCTAAAAGACAAGCATGTTTTCAACGTGCCCATTTTCCGTGCCTCTGTCAGCGCGCAGGCGCTACGGGCATCCACGCAGACTCATAATGGATGTCATGAAGTAGTCAGCTGTTACTTTGGGTTGTGTAGGCCTCCATCCACACTACATAGCGACTAAGCCGTCAATACAACCACTGATGGCAATGCCGTATGGCTTCAGCTTATCATATGAGTCCACATGACACAGCGCGTTGGGACCTGTGTTGCAGTAATGCCCCCTGCCTGAGCTCCACACCTTCGAGATCAAACAACTTGATCAGTTGTCGTATTATGTCTTGTGATACAACGTATCCTCTCTGAATTGCACACAGATGCAACCATCGATATCCTTGCATTTCTCCAATTTCAGCTTGTGTGTATGCAGCCACCACTTCCATGTTTCTGTGGGGGTTTTTTTTTTTATGAAAGACTGATGACACGTGAAAGTAAGTATCTGTCTGAAACTTTGTTACTTTTTCTTTCAACAAAGTGAATGTACCCCAAGAATCAGCCATTTATTCAGTGTCTTATTATTAATTTTATTATTTACCTGTCTTATCTCTTCTGGATAGATCATTTAATTAATCCCCAAGGGGAAATTAGATTATCATAACAGGGGGAACATTCAAATACAAATACAATCAAAATACAAGGGCAAATATATAGAAACAATAAAGAACTATATACAGTTGACAAAAAAACACTAAAATACTATATAAAATAAAATGTTTTATGCTTTATTTAATGACCAATGACGCATTTGAAAGTAAGTATCTCTGTTAAACTTTGTTAATTTTTCTTTCGACACAATGAAGGCACCTCAACAATCAGCCATTGATCAGTGTCAAATTATTATTATTATTATTATTATTTACCTGTCTTATCTCTTCTTTTCAACTTGTGTCAGACTACTTTGAAATTTGCTCAATTGAGAAAGTGAAACAATTCAAAACAAATCACCGGTAATAAAATACGATGTTGATTAACTACACACCACATAAGAAATTGACATTTACCTGCGATTGATAAGATAATGACTGGGAATATCATGTCGGTGCCAGACAGCGCACGCATCTCCTCTCTGGAAGTGGCATGAGGAGACTGGTGACAGGCAGTCGCAGTTCCCCATATTGGCGTCAACTTCCTGAGATGGCATGTCCGCCTGCAAAAAAATAAATAATTAAAATAAAAGAGAGTGGACAGTTGCCCACAGTAACGGATCTGTAGCAGCTACCTCTGGGCTTATCTCGGCAGATCGACCCTGGTGCCGTCCTATACTGGCTGCCTTATATTTTAAGCAGCCTATATAAAGATTTTCGCCTCTAAGGAGACTTTCAGGTCTGTGGGCCGGAATTGGCACCACCATTTACAATCTGCTTTCCGATAAACTGTTTCAGTCATAAGCACCTTTCACACAGGAGAAGACACATTAACGCTGCAGCGGCGGTTCACCAATTCTCCAACAATGGTTATTCACACAGAGCGAAGCATCTTCGCCTTAAAGACGAACCGCTGTGTAATTCACACAGAAAGCTGGCACAGTGTGTTTTCAAGGTGTTTCCCCTGTCAATCTAAAACTGCGGACAATTTCTAATCATATGGATGCTGTTATAATGTGCAGTGATTGAGATCCTGACCCACCAAACATCCTGGAAAGTGACAAAGTTACATTTTTCGTGCTAAATTACACAATTAAATAATCACCATCAGTAAACTGGAAGCTGTCTGACTCCCTCACTCTTGGACGGAGGCTGTTTTCTGGGGAAAGTTCACTGAAGTCTCGGTCTGGAGGGCTGACCGTTGCGGAGATTTATTTTCATCACAAACACTCGGTGAGTTAAAGTTTTTTGCCAGTGACAGACGCTGTTTATTGGGCAGAAATGTGATGAAGAGTCAGTAGGACAGACAGGAGGACAGACGCTTCTCCTCGTATATCTGCATTTTTTTATTCCTCATATAAGTTGCCAAAGACAGTTACAGTTACTATGCTACTGTTGTTTGGTCATGTAACGTTTCTCTGTATTAGGTAGAGCGAGGGACCTGTGCAGTTATCAGACTGTCAGACCGGCATTCCCTCGACACGCACCGCCGGCCAATAATACGCCCCTGATACTACCTCCAGAGTCGTGTCAGCACCGGAGTGAAATTTCACCCCTCGCCGCCTCCGAGAGATTCACACTTTAGAACCTCTTTAAGGCAGCATGCACAACCCTCAATTTCCCTGCTTCCTGAGTTTTTTTTTTACCCAAACATCACAACAAGAAAAAAGAGAGAAGTAACTCCACTGTGTTTTCCCTCTGCGGCTGCTTTCTTCCCTGCGAAGTCACAGGAGAGGGAAGTGAAAGACTTCCCGCCCTTTGACACAAGCCACTCCTTCAGTCTCCTCTGGACGTAAACACATTCCTTCTCTGCATGTTCAAAGTCCCTGCTGCAGATCACACTGCTGGTAAGAAAAACCTGCATGAATTTACTTTGCAAAGTGTTTAATGTGGCTTTCTTATTCGTGACTGCTGTTTGTGTGTATGTGTGTGTCAAAGATACAAGCTGACACACTGTTTTTGTATTTAAGTGAAGGGCTCATCTGCAGGGCTGGCTGTGTGTTTCTGTGGTGTGCAGTTCTCAGTGAAGTTGACTACATGCTCCAGGTGCAACATTCAGTTTAGTTGTTGTCTTTTCTTTGTATGTTAGGCAGTAAGTTAGAGTCTCAGTACATGTATGGTATGTATGGTGCATTAGAGTGAGAACTCATAATAACGTCGAGTGTTTACTTTTGGTTTTACTTCTGCTTTTGTTTTTGAGCTGCAGGGACGGTATTATTTATGTTCCAGCTTTAACATCAGACGTGTTTGTTGTTGATCCAGTCTGACCTGTATACCTGCAGCACTTGTTATTAGTCATTACCCAGCATGCAATGCATTCAAACACAGGGTTTGAAGTGTTTGTCTTGGTAATGAAAAAAAAAAAGCTAATTTCAACAGAATGCTTATGGCTCACAATGAAATCTGAATTACTGGTCTCTAAATAGATTAAAGTAATATTAATGAAATGAACCAATATTTGAAAGTGAAAGTCTGAATTTCTTATATATTTAAAGATTTTCAGAGCCTAAAGCTGTAAAGATCTCTTTGTGGCTGGCAGCTCTTTGAGTGATCATGACTGAGAAAAATACATGATGTGAGAAAATGTCTAATTTAATGTTTTACAAACTTCTGCCAACATGTCAACATGGCCAAATGAGGTGGACAATAACTTGCACCTCTTCACCACTGGATGGTGTAATTGTTTTAACTTTACACTGAACCAAGGCTCTTCACTTTTACAGATTAATTTATTTTTGTTCTGAGATGTGGTTCTCTTTGCAGCAGTGGTGCCAACAATAATGCCACACTCCGGGTGGAGGAAGTTGTCTGTTTGCACTTGAAATAAACACAGTCTTTTAATGTCAGTGAATGTGTCTATTAGCTGGAGATGTTGCTTTAAACCAAGTCTTGAGGTGCCTTCACACCTGAGCTCTTCACTTGCCTGATTAGTTGTTGTTTGGTCTGGTGTGAAAGCTTTCAATGGAACTCTGCTGGGCTGAAAAGGAGGGTCTTGCTGCCTCCATGAGGACTCTAGTACAGTTTGTTTGTAGTGTGAAAGGAAAGCAGACTGTATGAGATGTGAGTTGAGCTAAATTACTATTAAATCCATCAGCTGATCTGTGGCCCTCTGTGGCTCACTTCTGTTTGGCTGCACTTGGCTGTAAGTTGCTTGATGTCTTCACAGATCCATATTTTTTATATGTGTTGACAGTCTATCATTGATTTTGTCATTCTGATTGTCCATACTTTAAATGTACGTTGGTCTACTCTGCACACACCTGGAAGTGCTCTTTCTCAGGTTTCCTCCATTTTCTCAACAAATCGAGGGTTTAGGGACAGAGGGTGTCGTATGTTGTATGTTAGGTAAAATGAATAAAATTGTTCTTGACTTGCTGATCATAAACAGTCCTGATCTTTATGAGCAGTGCAGAGCCCTAAATGTATATACTGCTTTACTGTCCATGGTAACGCTTATGTGCGTCACTATGTGAGTGCTGGTGTTTTCCCTGATGCATCAGAGAAGTCATTGGGAGTTAAAACAGAAGTTTGTTGAGCTTGTGCCTCACTCTGTATGTTTAACAGTTCCCTGATAAAAAGTGAATGAAACAAATGAACTTTAACAACCACACGGTAATTGTCCCCATCAGTTTTATGGGACAACATGCAACTTTTTTTCATCACCTTTCTGGTCATCGCAATTTGTGAGGTCCGTTCTGAACAGAGGATTTATTTCTCTGTCCGCTATTCGTTACACCAAACTGACTTTGAAATCCCTGCATAGCTCCATGTAACGCTGACGATGCAGGATGAGATTACCAGAACTGACCAGTGAATGATTTACCTGTCAGTCTGTAGAGATTAGCTACAGCTCTTGGTTTGCTGAACACAAACCTGACCAACTTGAAAGCAGCAATGAACAGTATTTTTCCAGGGACCAAATCAAAACACTAGATGGCAGCATTGTTAACAGGTTTATTAAAGATGAGCTCAGCTAAAGATGTTGCTGATTAATTCCAAACACCACTTAAAAAAGGTAAAAGTACATGAGGCTCAGCCTTTCAAGACTGAAACAACATGCTAATCATCTTAATGCAGGGCTCTCAAACTGAAAGTATCTCAGGGCCACTGCTGGTATTGATTCTGAATATTCAATTTTTATTTCCATTATTAACACAAAAATAGAAAAATGCAAACAGCAGTTTCTATACATTTTTATATGATTAGTTTTCAACAGGTAGTGCAAATCTGTTAACTACTCTTAAATAACTTATTGAAAGTTTGCACTGAGCTAACAAATGAAATACAATTGTACTTCATTCCGTTTTTTCAGCCTGTGCAAACCCCCTTTTGAGAACGCATAAATGGCACATAGGCCCAAAGCACAGAAACATACCTCACACAAAGTCAAAATCATCCCAGAGGACCTTTGAATGTCTGAACAGTATACTGTGTGAACATCTGCTCCTTTGGATGCTTTTTGTTGAGGGCAAAAGACAACCAATCACCTCGTTAAGATCCTCTGCAAACTGTCTGCAGTCACAGTCTGCTCATTTAGAGCAACAGAAACAGAAAAATGAGAATCATTATCATTATAACGATATGATATAATAATAATAATAATAATCAAATGTAATCCAATATAATAAAAATAATAATTTTCTTTTGGGGAGACCTTGCTTGTGCCATGCCTAGACCCAGAGGAGGGTGCAGGCCCATTTCCAGTTCTGGGCCCCATCCTGTCCTGGACCACCCCAGACCAGCTGGGAGCGAGTCTGTCCTCTGAGGAGTGACACTCCATTTAATATCTTTCTTTTTTTTTTAAATCTTGGTTTGTTTGCTTTTTCCCCTCCCATTCTTTCTTTCTTCTCCCCATGAAAGAGGGAGGGAGGTAAGCCACGTGCCTTCTTTTATCCTCCCGCGTCTTTATTGTACCCAGGAGGACTGGAAAGCCTGTCCGATCCCCAGTACGTTGGTCCTGTGCAAAAAACTCTTCTGTAAATGTTGCCATTGTTTGTGTACCTTAAGTATGGGCTGGACACCCTACTGAGGCCCTGCTCTGTACTATTAGCACAGACAGTATTATCAGCAAACATTATGAGTCTTTAACAGCTCACTGTCTGCTTTGATTAAACCGAGAGTTTGTTTATATCATAGTATGATGAAGAAATGATTACAGTTACACTAGTCCAGCTTCACCAGCATGACTGACTTTGTCTGACACTTAAAACATGAAAACACAAACAGACAAACAGATGAAGAGGGATAGTAGTATCTAAGTATTGTGACCATACTTTTAATCATTAACTTTGAACTACAGGGCTAATGTCAGAGTCATGGAGAATACAGGACTTTTACATTTTCAGTGGTGGATTGTATTGCTTACTCAGGTTTACTCAATATTGGAAAGCACAAGTGGGGCACTTTAGCTGAACACACACACACGCGCACACACACACACACACGCGCACAGGATCAGGTGATCAGGTTTCCTGTGTGTAAGTGTCAGTAATATCTGTTGGGAGCAGACGGGCTGTTTTATGCAAACCCCTGATCCCTCTCAGTGGTACACATATTTATGTCATCACAAACCCAGGAAATAAAGAACTTTCGCTTCTTGCTGCTGCGATTTATTATGCTTGAATTATTAAACAACTTATGCTTAGTGGAGACACATGAGGAAGCGGCCTGTAAACGGATTTACTGTTATGCTTTTTTGTATTAATCATCTGTATATGTATGCTGCAGCACAGTGCACACAGCTGAGCACAGACAGGTTAAACATAAGCTGCAACTGATGAAGTCAGCTTTTCCAGTAACAGGAAGTTCAAGGCCCAGAGACGTCAGGGCCCTCACTTATATGCTAAAAGTATCCTCCTGGCTGTGACACTCTGTCCTTTTTATCTTCCAAGAGAATTTCTGCTGCCACACCCAATCTCTGAACGGACCGTAAACACGGTAAATAAATCGAAACAGAGTTCCCAAATTCATTTGAGGAGATTTGGTTCAGTCCAAGGTGCATATTAACCTCGGCCCCTCACTTCACTTGGACCTGCTCATCATAGTTACATTGTTAGCTCCAGAATATAGACAGTAATCAAGACTATAAAACAGTGGGCTGTGGAATGTACTGACACACTTAAGGGGCATTTTCAGAGTATAAACTGGAACGTATTTTTAAAACCAAACTGCACTCTTAACCAACAGGTTGACACTGTATCCTCATACATTTCCTTTTGTGTAATTACATTTTTTTCCCCAACAATGATTCATGACTCATGAAATACCTAAAAAGGATCAGAGGATCTATGTTGGAGAAACAGGAAGTTAACAGGAAGGTAAAGCAGGCCATCAAAAATGCTAAAATAGTCTCAAGAAACTATATTAAACAAATGTTTAAACAGGGTAACCTTCAGGCAGCCTGGCAGGGCGTTAAGACCATGACAGCAGTTAACTCTGTCAGGGACTCCAAACCTGTCAGTGTTCCTGGGACAGTGTTTCCCACAGAATCAACACCAACTGCCACATATTGCATTTTGTGACATTGTGGTAAGAACACAGGCCAGAAAGCTGAGTGAGTCAGTATGTGGCCCAGTCAATCTGTGGCCACATCCCGACACACTGTTTGAAAAGCTAGAAGGAGTAGTCAGCAACTATTACAGTTCTTGCCAGCTGGTGCCATCTAACAAAATAGTTTTCTGTCACCCCCGAAAAGAGCAGCTCCAAGGTCCTGAATGACCTGAATAGTGTTTTTCTAGTCTACTAACCGTGCTTTATAACACTTCACCCATTCACACACACATTCGTACACTGATGGCAGAGGGTGCCATGTAAGGTGCCTGCCCACCTTACTGAATTTTGTGTTCAGTATCCTGCTCCAGGACATCCTCCTCTACTGAGACATGCCAAATAAAGGAAATAAGCAATAAGCAAATAAGTATACCTTCACTATACTATAATTTATTTTCACAAAGTCCTTTCCTTACTGAAGTCTTCTCATTATCTTTAAGTCAAGTCAGTTTTACTTATATAGCCCTAAACCAGAGAGTTATCTCTGGGCACTTTCCTCATAGAGCAGGTCTAGACCGTACTCTTTATAATATTTGCATTGACTGGGCTTACCCAGCTGACCACTCTGGAGTTATGGGCTCATGGCTGGCACTTTGTACTGGCTCTTCTTCACTGTCACTGCCAGCAGCAGGCTGGTCTAATAGTGCTGCTGCTGAGGGGCTACAGGGCAAATAGCTTTACACTTAAGTGGTGTCACAACATGCCATTTGCCAAGCACTTTATCGTATTATATACGTCATATGTCAGTGTCATAACACTGCAAAATGAATTGATTTGAGAGCGGTGGTTTGCAGGCAAAGTTTTATCCCACTTTGTTTTGCACGTCTGGCATCTTGATGTTGCACTGTTAGCTCATCTATCTCATCATCTCCATCTGGCGCTTATTCTATGACCTTACTTTCACTCTCAAACTGCAAGCTTGTATTAATTTTAAAGTGAATGAGTTTGGCACATTTACATACATCAGCTTGAAGAGCTTCCTCTTTTCTTATTCAGGTATTGTCAGCGCCCCCAGGCACTCTCTATTATCCATCTTGTACTTTTTTATGTTCTAACACCACAGTGCACCCCTCACTCAAGTGTGTAATTGAGGGTGATGCAATGGACTGAAGACAAGAGTCAAACGAAATCATGTCAACAATAAGGGGACCAATCGTCACCTCCTGGGCTTCTGCGAGTGCAGCCTGCATGATCTATTTCCATTTACTGACCCTGACACCTGACACAGGTACCGTCCACCAAAAAGACTGGACCATCAGG
>OMLP01044098.1:1236-23125 GCA_900302685.1 Spondyliosoma cantharus
ATCGTGTTTGCTGGTTTAATTGGTCCCGTTCGTACGACTGTTCACTTATTTTCAAAGCAAATGAAATAAAATCGATAGCAAAAAGCCCTTCTAAAGGAGCAGTTCATCGCAATATACGCCTAAGTACAGATGGAAAGTGGAAGAGTGGAACACATTTTTGTTGGAGCATCACAGCACAGCAGCATTGAAGCATTCTCTTGAACAACTGAAGAAGATGGGGACTTTCTTTAAAAAGTAAAAAAGCAACCGAAAGAAAACCCAAAATGGTTGTTGTTGTTGTAGAAGTACCTAAAAAACAAATTTGATGATCACAGGGCTTCTGGAGAACAGCTGTATGGGTTTTTTTATCCAGATGTTTTGTTGTTTTTTTACATAAAAAAAAGTCCCCATCTACTTCCCCCGGACTTTCCTTCAGCATGGAGGTGAGCAGATAATGAATGAATGATGAAAAAAAAAATAAAAATCCACAGACCTCAACTGTGAAGATTCTTCTGCAAACACTTTATATGAGATTCATCACATTTAGGATGAAGACACGGCAGACGACCGCACGGGTCACAGAGTGTAAGTGAGATATGAATTGATATGTGAGAGATATTTGAAATTTGACACTGAAAGGATTCTCAGCTCTTTTAATCAAGTCTTCTTTACTCTACTTCCGACCTTGATCGGGGTAAGGCAACCTGGTTAAGATGTTCACATGACAGTTTTTCTCATACATAATTTCTCGCTGTTTTGTCTCTTCTTCTTCTTCTTCTTCTTCTTCTTCTTCTTCTTCTTCTTCTCTGTACAGCCGTCTCAGCTCAGACAATCAGGCCTGACTGTCAGGAGATAAATTCCGTCCAACTTTACTGCCGCTCTTTTCCCCGCTTCCCTCTTTCATCTTTATATAGTATCTGTTGGTTTTCTCACTCACTCACACACACACACACACACACACACACACACACACACACACACCGTTTTCATCTGGCATTTTGATAAAAGACAACACCAAATGTTCAGGTTTGGATGAGCCCCAATTTCATAGAGGTTTACAGCGGACTAACGCCAGGTGATTTACAGCGGGAAGCCCCCCCCCTTTGTTCTGCCAGAGGACGGAAGAAACAGCTGGAGGTTGGATATCAGCAGCCCTCTGTCTTTAGCAAATAGCCTGCTGGATGATATTCACAAGAAATTGCTGTGACAGGGTTTGATGTGTGTGTCTCTGGGCCCTGATAAACCAAGCTAACAGTCAGAGGTTGGGAGTTAATGGATCGTCCTTGAGCTTCTTCAGTACTTGAGCGTTGAATTGGTGGAGGTCACAGTTTGAGAGAAGCTCTCTGACTGGCTCATGAATCAGGGGTTTCATCTATTCTGTACAGTTTTGTCCTTATTTTTTTTTTCTTTTATTTGATTTGAAAGTGAAAGACCACAGGCAACATCAGTGCAATGTAAAATTTAAAGCCGGAGTTGGTAGGATTGTAAAACCCAGCAAGAGCAAGCTAAAGTTTGAGTCCCTCCAGGGCCTCTTCAGAGCTGCTTCTTCAAAACGTCTTCATAGCAGCTAGTTCGCTACGCTCAACAAGCTCTCTTAGCTTTTTAAGTCCAATAACATGGCTAACACAATACAAAATAAACACAAGCAAAATCACAAACATATCTTAGTCAGAAAGAATGGTGACCTGTCTTGACAGTAACTCCTTACTAATGTAGGTGTGTGCTTTGTGCTAACTGGATTAGCTTGGTGCAGGAGCTGTGTGCTTTGTGCTAACATTAGCTGCTAACAGAGGGTGTTTCTGCCACCACAGCTCTGTTCAAAACATCCTCGTACCTAAAAGACTGAATTGGTCATTTGTCAGAGTTGACAAAAATGCAGTCAAGCAGTCTGCTTTGGAGAATATTCCATGAAATATGAGAAAACTCCATCTGGTGATGAGAATCATGTACAAGCCAAAATGTGTTTTAGATTAAATCATGTCAGTGCAGCCTAATCACCAGAATAAAGGTTGGCAATGTATGTTTCAACAAACCACAGTGTTGTTTGTCTAAACTTTATCTTTCTTTATCTCTCTTATCTATCTTGCAACTTGATGTTTCTATAGGCTCAGTTTTCAATTCTATCTTATGACAATGCTGTGATAATGCTCTGGCTAGATATTGCAGCATAACAGCAACACACATCATCCTTCATGTTACAGTCACAGTTTGGTTAGGTTTAGGTAAGAAAACTGCTTGGTTACCTTTCAGAAAACATCCTGGTTTGTGTTCGAATCACTATGTTATTTTGTGTATGTTACCTAAGTAATGTATGTTACGTAATGTATGTTATTGCGCCGAAGGGGTTGTGTGCTTTGTGCTACTGAGTTAACTAGCTTGGACATTTAATCCAGGGCTAGTAGTGAAGTGCAGTGTGAATCCTATAGCCCAGGTCACCTTTCAGGCTAGGCTGAAGGATAGCCCTGGGCTAACAATATGCAATGTGAAAAGCGCTATAGTTACTGTTGCAAGGCCTGTGGAGGTTTCACGTGCACAGATGCAGTTTATGATAATCACCCTGACAAAATTACCACATGAAATTGTTAGTCATTTTTAAAACAGTGGGTCCTTGGTGCCAGACAGAGGCGCATTTGTACAGGCCGCTGGTTTTCCTGCTGAAGTGACAACTGCTGCTTGAAGGTTGTATCAGCTGCAACTAGCTAGCTTATTTAACTATTGCTAACAACATGGGTTGGCTGAAAATGATTCATAGCTGTCAAGCCCTAATCTTTAACTGATTTGAAGACTTGTTTTAACTCACTGCTGAGCTCAGCCCAACGTGATTTTAAGATGGCTGTAAATGCATTTTAAATTGCAGAAGAGACAACTATCCTCCAGCCCTATGTAAACAAACTCATAATTTATCACCTCAAGTACAGAGGCCATTAGTGTGCCAGTGCCTGGCGATATATCTTGCTCTCGCGTGCACGTGTGACATGCAGCTCCTTTAAATCGAGGCTGACGCGCTGCACTGCAGCATCAAACTGGGGCTTGTTTTAACTTGGCAAACACACCACCGTTATGTAAGTGCTAATGGCTTCAACGAGAGCACTTTGTCTGTGATGCAGGCTATTGTTCAGCACATTGCATTAAATTCACTTAATTGGATGACTCCATGTCCTTGTGTGTGTGTGTGAATATGTGTTTGCATGTTTGTGCTTGGCTCTCTGCTTTGATTTGAATTAATTTCAGTGTAATGGACTGTATAGATGCTGACTCCCATTTGGTCTATATTTAAATATATAAAACAAACTCAAGCGTTGCACAAACAATGCGTGCAGCCATCTTTGCTCAGGCTTTTTAAAAGCAAGCAAATTCTACCCTCTCTGAATGCCATTTTAAATGTAAATGTATATATTTGTCACACAATGGAAGACTCAAACTGTTTCCCCCACATCACACGACAGACAGACGGCATCGTCTTCGCGTTGAGTTTGAAAATAACCTGAGCAGGCAGGTTTTCTGAAGAATGTGCTTAAGTCACACGTGGAGACAAACGATGGCCATATCTTACAATATGTGAATATAAAGTATCCAATCAGCTTTCCTTTTTCCTGAGAACATTTGCAGTCCACTATGAATTGCCGTTATTAACGTCTGGAGCTGTGTCTAGTGGATAATGGACGGTTCTTCGAGAAGGAAATTGTCCAGGTCTTTGAGGGTTGCATAAGATTTCACATTTCAAACCTGACTGCGGGGCTTTCCATAGAGATTGAATCCTTGGTATTGGATCTGAGTCTCACTGATTGAGGCGGTGTTCGAGAGAATCGACGCTGAGAAAAGATCCTACTTGACCTTGGAAAAAAACGATTACAACCAACACATAACCTCACCATAATGTCCATTAATCAGAATAGCTCTTCTGGAGCTTTCAAGTGCCAATGTAGACAAGCAGTCTGCTTTGGAGAATATTCCATGAAATATGAGAAAACTCCATCTGGTGATTAGGATCGTGTACAAGCCAAAATGTGTTTTAGATTAAATCATGTCAGTGCAGCCTAATCGCCAGAATAAAGGTTGGCAATGTACGTTTCAACAAACCACAGTGTTGTTTATCTAAACTTTAAATGTCTTTATCTTGCAACTTGACGTTTCTATAGGCTCAGTTTTCAATTCTATCTTATGACAATGCTGTGATTATGCTCTGGCTAGGTTTAGGTACAAAAAAACACTTGGTTAAGGTTAGTACAGGATCATGTCAGGGCTTAAAATACTTCTTTTGGTTACCCTAATACATTGGAGTTGTCCTGAGGTCTCCCTGAAAATATCAAGTGTCATTCTTACAAATGTTGAAATGCCATGATCCCTGGTTAAAATATCCAGTGGCTTCAAACTTGCAAATGTTGAAACGCGGTCTTGAACTGCGGTCACTGGCTTGGCCGCCTCCTGCCTGACCAGCTGTAACGGCACCACCTTCCCCTCCACCTCCTAATCTGAAAGTCACATAATAAACATGTAATGTGAACGTGATATGTCAGGCTGTGTAGAAATGTCTCTATGGTATGTAGCCCTTGAGATGTACTGATGTGAATGTATCAGTGGTTTGCAGAAACATAACCTGTCAACCTTTTCATCCTGGCGACCTGGTGGGATTTGGCGTGACAGCAGGGTGCTAGGTGATACAATGGAAAGCTCCAAAACAGATTTAGTTTGTTGCTGTTTTTCTCTATTATGTGCACCATGAGGTTTCTGTTTCTGTAAAACAGCCTCATGCATATTTTCTGACTGTTGTACAAGCACACAAAGTGATCATCAGACCTATGACTCCCTGTAGATGAATGCCTCACCATGCTGCCATCTGGCAAACATCTGGAAGACGACTGTGGTGTGAGAGCACCATTTGGCTTTTTCCTGCCATAAACCTGATGCAGGAACAATTGTCAGTACTACGTTATCAGATGTTATTGCTTTGTCGGTTGTTATCCAAGTTTTCTGCCCCCCCATACTTCAGGTTAAATATCTTTATGAACTTGTGTTTTCAATGACAACCCTGTTGTAATAATCAGCTTTGTACATGTTTCTGTGCTCGGGACTGCATCAAACAGATGTCGATTCTCTCCTGCCGGCACTGCAATGCTCGAGTTGTGTTCTGTTTAACATTTGTTTCTCAGTGAGTGTCCCTGAGCTTTTGCTTGCAACCTTTGCCAAAGAAAATTGCCCAATAATGCCACACTGAGAACACTTTTGGCGGTTGCTGCATTGCAATTTTGGCAATGATTACTTAGCCTCTTTGGAACTGGTTTATCTGCTCCATGGTGTTTTGCAACTCGGTTATAAAGAGCAGACTTCTTTTTTCACCTTACTAAAACATTACCTCATTCATGAATCTTTGTTTCTAAGTCTCTCAGGTAGCTTTTTACCAGCAGTGGTGGTTTTCCAGTGGTGTGTTCACCACCAACAAAAGCGATTTTGACCGCAGGATCATTTATGAGTATGTATTTGCCTCAAATATCCAAATGACTTGACCGTACATTTGCCGTAAGCTAGCAAGCAGCGTCACATAGACGCTGTGTGTATCTGTGTGCTTGAGTTCAGGTCAACTCCACTGAATTCAGCACTCACCAGAGACTCTGGTTCTCTCTCTTCTTCTTGCCCTCTCTCCTCTCTGTAATATTACGTTCATAAAGTAAAGTCACATTTCCCCTCCAGCTCAGTCAGTCAGCAGGCAGTGCTGCTGCAGTCAGGTTGATAAATGGGAGTGAAGATGAGTTGACTTTTTAACCCCAAAGTTTAAAAGTAATCTCTCAGCTCTCCTCCCTCTGGATCAAAGCAGAATCTGATGTGACTCCAGGGTGTTTATTCCTCCAGAGGTTTGAGATCTGCACCTTGGCAACTTGGCAAACGTCTTTTGTTTTGTTTTGTTTTGATAAAAAGAAACTTAGGGCCATAAAATGACATATGGTGCATTCAAATGTTTACTGTCTGCAACAACGACTCATGGTCTTATTCGGCTGATGTGTCATGGACTAAGCTCTACTAAATCTCCATGAGAACTCTCATCAACCCAAAAGTCAGTTTCCCAGGTTTAAGTTGATCGAAATGTCATGAAATGACACTAGACATGTTCTGATCCGTTTCCTCACCCAGCTTGTTTTTTTTGTTCGTGTGTGTCTTGAATGAGAGCCACAGTTTTAATACTCCTAATATTACACACAGTTAATCTCTCTCTGTCAGTGGCACGAACAACAAGTCCCTCGGGATTGCCAAGTGAGCCATAAAATGTGATAAACACTAACTAACATGTCAGTTGACAAGACAGCGGTCATGGGAACTTGGTTTGGAGAGCAGGGATTTCCAAAACCCTGTGAATGTTTGACGAGTGGCGTGTGGGGGCCTTGTCATCGCGGCGGATGGAAAAATGTTGTTCTTATCAGAGTGTTGGTGAGCCCCAGGCACTGCAGCATGTGGCATTTATGCGGATGTGTCACCACATTCACTCAGAGCTCAGTGACTAATGAGAAACTCCCTAACTGTTAAACGGCATGCGAACGGATCTCATCAAACTCGATCTGCAGCTCCGTACTTTTCCTTTCTTCCCACACTCGCTCCTTCCACACCTTAGTCTCTTTCATTCTCATCCCTCTCTCTTTTTCTTCTGCCATCTAAACAAATTAGGGAGCAAACGAGGAGGGAGGAGTGATATGGGTGATGAGGCATGCCAGAATGTCAACAGATGACAAGGAGTGCAGATGGGGGGGGAGGAAAGGAAGGAGAGAGAGAGAGAGAGAGAGAGAGAGAGAGAGAGAGTGATGAAAAGAGCAAAGTATTCCCCAAAAACCCAGACTTGAAAAGAAATGATTAATGAGGCCAGATGTTAGGCTTCTTTCAGCATGAATCATCGCATTCCCCATGACAAAGCAAAAACTCACCCCCATTTCCCCAAACATAGACGCAGCAGGCAAATTACTTCCCACTCTGTAGACAATTGAGACAAATCCAGTACTTCTCTGGCTTGAGCGACTCTCACCTCGCCAGGTCAGGACAGTAAATCGACTAAATGTTTCAGGCTTTTGTTTCATGCTGACATCACTTTATTCCGATCCATACCTCCCTGAAAAAAAGGGTCTCTTAAATAGATACACTTCAGAGTGAACCACTCTTCAGAGTGCTGCTTGTTTGGCCCGACCGAGCTTATTATGGCATCTGGGCAATCAAATGTGCATGAAGCTGCGGTGCCCTGGCCATCATGTGAGAACACAACAGATCCTTCGGAGGCACGTTTAGCGGCCGCGGAGAGCCCTCGCATCCTTTAAGAAAATCAATGCAGCCCAGCTTGTGTGCCAGCCGTGTCAGCCTGGCATCCCTGATTGATTGAACATGGAGCAGCAAAATGAAAAGGAAAAAAAAAGCAAAGTGGAATGAGATAAAACACAGGAAAGGAAATTGCTTTTTTTTTCTTTGAGCAAGTTTATAAAAATTCATATGTGGCTGGGCTTGACATGCAACATGTGTGCGCACGTATGCGGCAGGGTGCGGGTGAAGGAAAGGAGAGGAAATGGCAGTAAAAGCGCTCTCATTCATCCTGATCCGCTTCGTTATGAATCAATGTCCACCATCAACGCCTGTTCCCATTTCCCTGTCTCTGAATCCAAGGGTAAACCCACCGGGATGTCAGCCGTTGCGGCCTACTACTGTTTTGATACTGTTGGTCTCTGTAGTGGGGGGATGCGTTTAGCATAGCTTAGCATAAAGACGTTCAAAATTCAAAAATATGTCTGTCCAACAAGTTTTTTGCCTGACTTACTAACATTTAAAAGTAACTAACTAACTAACTTCTCGGTGCTAAAGCATTTTCACATTAGATCCAGAGAAATCCAGCTTCTTCTGCTTCGGCTTGCTCGACCACTTGTCCTCAGCCGGTCTCTTACAGCAACGTTGTCTCTTGCAGTTAGCTGTCCAGGTGTTTCTTCAGGTTACGTGTGCTGTCGAAAGGTTCCCTCAGCTTCTCAAAGTCACAGATTGCATCCCAACTGTGAAGTTGTTTTCTCAGATAAACTCGAAGTAATGGGAAACTGCAGCCATTTTGGAAGAAGAAAAGGAGCGTAAAAAGTGACGGTGTTCAGAGAAGTCATAACAGCAAGGTTGCCAGGTTTGTCACAACCGTGCCGGTACAGAGACTGAAACTGCAACAACTATATAACAACCATATAACATGACTGACAAAAGTTTCCTGTTATGATGGGGTTAAACAAACAAGATACAAGATTGTAGAAAGGATTCCAGTCAGTGGGCGTGGCTCGGGACAACGATGCTGACAGAGACATGAGGTTGTATCGCTGGCAAAAAAAAAAACAACCCAGGATATCATGAGGAGGAGACATGAGGAGACATTCATCTTATAACCGGCAAAGAAAGGAGATTTTTTTGTGTTCCCCTGTAAGACTCCGGTGTTGGTTTTAGTCGTTACGTCGGCTCTGCGGTCCTCAGAGGACGTGTATCGCTAATAACCCTCAAGTAAAAAATGGGTCAGCCATAAAGCATCAGCTGAAAAACAGTTGTTAACTTCTCCTGTCAGAAAGCTCGTCTCAAATCCTAAGTGGAGCTCCGCCACTCTGACGCAAACCTCCAGCAGCAATAAAACATAAGAAGATCCAGCGCACATCGCCAGAAGGCAGCCGAGCCTCAGTCGTCTCTGCGACTTAGCGTTGAGCTCCTGCCAACAGAGGAGGCCATCCATAATTAACCCTGCACTGTCAAGTCAAGGCAGCAGTCATAACATGTCCTCGCATGTCATTCTAACCTTTTTCCCCTGCATCATTTTCGCCGCCGCCGACTCATCACCCCAGATCTGTCGCTTCCTGCGCGAGGACTGCTGCGAGAGAGGGCGAGGGGGAGAAAAAGGCTTTGATCCGCTGCGTTTCCTCCACAGCGTCGCTCTCAAAGGCTTTGGACGGCGAATGATACTTGGAACAGAGGGAGGAAAATGTGTTTCTCATTTGCTTTTGTTGAGGGTGATTTATTCCCTGTTACTCAGGAGTGATTGAGCTATTTGGCTACGGGGTAATCATTGCTATCAACATCTGTTCTCGGCAACAGCAACTAAAAAAAAAACAAGCATATTGTGTCGTTTTTTTCCCGCTTCCTTCTCTTTATTCGTCAACCATCTCTCGAAATCTTCATAAATCTCTGTCTGAGTAAAGATTTTATTAATTCCGGAGATGGGGGGGAATTGGCAATTAAAATGTGTGAATCAAAGCCGAGGGGGCGCGGAGGTAGAGGGGGCGCAATTGACTGAGTCAAAGGGTCAAAGAGGCTAAGTCAGAGAGAAAGAGAGAACAAGCACGGGAGCAAGAGACAGTGATTAAAAAGTGAAAGAGGGAGATAGATTTGCGTATCTTTGACTAGAAAACTGGGGAAAAAAAGGGCCAATCAAATGTGTGTGGGGAAGGAAAATGGGAGAATTGGGAGAGCAAACGAGTCGAATCGCCGGGCGGAAGCCGTCCGGAAACAGAAACGCAGAAAATGACAGAGGACGGCATTTTAAAGATCAGTTTAAACTGAAAACTGCAATGTGGAGAAACAAAGTGGGAACGCGGGGAAAGAAATCACAGCGACGGAATTAAAAAGTGTGGCTCGAGGGAGGACAATGCCCATCTGTCGGTCAGCGCGTCCAGACTCAGATATCACAGCAGCTACTGGATGGATTGCCAAGAATATTTGTACAGGCAGTCGTGGCCCACACAGGACGAAGCCCTCGGTCTTTGCTGATCTCTGGACTTGTATGAGTCCCACATTCGTGGGTTTAAGTGACATATCTTACACTAGAAATACAATATAGGGATCAGGATGGGATTGTAGTAACTCTGATGACCCCTGATATCAATATCAAACAAAAACATTCATATTGGTGTAATGTAATTTATTCATTAAGCTATATTTGAGCTCACTGTGGACCAAAACAGATGGACTAAGTAACACCGTCATAATTGTGTCCATGAAAACGTCCATGCACTGATTTTGCATCGAGAGCCATCATGAGGTCAAATGTTCAGCTTGTCCAACACTGACAAAACATCCCCAAAACTGTACATTGTGTTCAGAGAGTATTTAGCAAATACTAGCACGCTAAAACAACTTATATCGTTAATGTGGTAAACATTATACCTGCTAAACATCAGCATATTAGCATGATCGTAGACATCCACCGATGCTGGTGTTAATTCATGTTGATCCCAGTCACAGTGTTGTGATGTCATAGCTTTTGCCGTTGCTCCTGGAACATCGCGAAGCAGTGGTTTGTCCGAAATCACCCACTCCCTCCCTCCTCCCTAGTCACTACATAGTGAGTCCAACATAGTGGACTATATAGTGAGCTCAACGGCCCGAAAGAAAAACAGACTTTTTCGGACACTAGTCCGGCGCCGTTAATGACGTCACTACTGTCGCGCAGTTGAAACGTGAATTGAAACATCCATGCGTTCGTCCGCAGCGCAATGCATGATGGTAAATATTGCTTGGTTAGTGACCATCGGTTGTACACTACTTTTCGCGATGCATTGTGGGATACTTTGAGTGCACTATACAGGGTATGATATTTCCCACTAGACATTACAGCACTACAAAATGGAGTAGTCCCAATGTAGTGCACTATATAGGGAGTAGTGAGTGATCTCGGACACAGCCAAGGTTTAGGAAAACATGGTTTACGTTAAAATAGACACGTTCACAAAAGATGACTTCTTCAATGTGTTTATATTTCTGACCTTTTTCTTCGAGTCGCAAAGCTGTGGCAAAAAAACAAAAACTGACTGTAGCTTCTTTAACTTCTAAAGTTGACACATTACCATCAGCTACAGCAGCTGCTATAAGAAATATAAACCTTTGCGGCTTTGTCAAGGTTAAACAATGTTTACTTTGCCAGCGCAGAAAAACATGCAGCTCCCATGAAAATAACAGCACAGCACTGCAGGTACATTTGGCTCATCGTAACTTGGTTTGCAGCTTTAAGCTCTGCTCCTCTCGATCCTGATGCTCGCATGTCTGAGCTACTGCCAGTGTTCTTGCCTCATCTGTCAAGCTGTGCCGTTTGGCCTACAAAGGTCCCGGGCAGAGAAGAAGAAGAAGAAGAAGAAGAAGCTTGCAAGTTTGATTCTTTGGCCCAGATGGAAGTCGGACAGCATGCATCATCCACAAAAGGCCATTTGGTCATTGTTGTGACTTCTTCTTCTTCATCTTCTTCTTCTTCTTCTTCTTCTTGTTTTGCACTTTGATATGATTCCACTGATGTGCAGTGGACGTCAGTTGAGTAGGTGGTCCTCGGTGGTTTGCTTACACACCTGCTAAAAGAATGTGGCCTCCTCCAAATTGGGTCTGATCTGTGATGGGATATTCATGAGTCTTTATTGTATCTTGGGTGTGTTCACACCTATAAGAGCTGTCCCTAAGACACATGTCAGTGTCAAGAATAGTATTTATTAAAGGTGCAATGTGTAGTTTTTGGGGAAGATATTTTAATCAGAAGAGAAAGTGTTTTTCTTTTTCAAGCCTAAACAAACTAAATAAACAAACTCTCCTTGCTTTCATGCCTGAATAGACTGAATAAACAAACTGAGCTTAAAGGACGACACAGTTTCATGCTGTTTTACTTTGTTTAAATGTGGCGGACCCTGCCACCTTTCTAGCTTCAAACAGTGTTCTGTGGACCTTATTTTCCTCAGAGAAACAGCTTGTTTATTCAGTTATGGGAACCATAAATATTGCAGAGTTTGTATTATTGCCTCATTAATATTGTAAATATTAAAATTCTCTTGCAAAGCTACATAATGCTCCTTTTAAAGGCAGCAGAAAACCAAATTTTAAATAACGACATGTGATGTTTTTTCAAGAAAACGACATGTAAAACGAGTATCATGACAAGGGCTGAGTCCACACATACCAAAACGATCTTTTTTTCCTTGGCATCGTTTCAAGAAAATTTTGTGTCCAGACAGATCCACTGAAAACGACTCAAAACGCTGTAGTTCATATTCCAGGCCCATAGGTGGCCCAAAAACGGAGAAGAAGATACGGCGCACGCGCATAAAGTTTGCGCGCTCTTTGCAAACAGACAGTAGACGGAGAATCCGAACACCACAAGAAGAAGATGAAAATGGCTAGTGCAAGGACACCAGAATCGTTTGTGCGGACCGCTAATGAGGTCGAACTGCTGCTGCGACTCACACTCGACTACAAGGAGAGTAAGTTGCAAGAAACACAAACAAAAGCAGATCCGCCATTGTTGTTGTTGTTGTTGACGTCACGGGTGGGGCGATGGCGTCATCGTTTCGGAAAGTATGCGGATTCGCTGTCCACACGAGAATGGGAGGGCACCGTTTTCGGATTTTTCCACCCTGAGACCCGTTTTCAAAAGAGTGCGTTTTCAGGCGCTGCGTTTACAGGATTCATGTGGACAGTCGGCCAAAACGATGCAATAAATGTGCGTTTCCACTAAAGAGCGTTTTCGTGTGGATAGCCCCTAGATGTCGATGGGATGATTTGAATTTCTTCTCCTTAAACAGAACTTTGGAAGCTCAAAGCACCACCTGTGCGGCCCTCAAACAGCCCCGAGAATGGCTTTTTTGGACACGCTGGAGCCGCAGGTAGAACAGAACCACTGCTTGTGCGCGGCTATCTCGCAGTCCTCGTGCCAAGAGATCCTCTCTCAATACCGAATACCCGGTGAGCACGGACGAGGCGAGGACAGAGGTTGATACAGTGAGAAGTGGGTTAGAGTTCAAAGGGCCGCGGAGAGCAGGCCGCGCTCTGATCTTTGGCAGGGGAGTTAAAACATTAACATTCACCCTGCACAGCCCGGCTTCACCCCTGCGTCTCCTCAAAGACAGGGAGGAGGCTCATATAGTATGCATGGTGGGGGGGGGGTACATAGGGTACGTGCAGCTTCTATATATTTGTAAATATGTGCGTGCGTGTCAACTGAGAGCAGTTCATATCTGTATGACAACGTGCCGGATATATGACGACAGATGATGGAAGGATAGGAGTCAGACCATATATAGTGTATATGGTCCACAGCTCCAGCTCCGGCTCCATCAGTGGGATTACACGAGTCCATTTATCATTCCATATGAGTGCGGCTTGCATGGGTAATTGTAAATTAAGTGGATTACTGTGCAGTATAGTCCCTGAGGGATTTAGAGAATCTCTGAATGGATGCAAAAGCCTATCGCGCCGTAGCCGGCAGGTCCCTCAGCAGCATCAGCACTTTTCTGAAGCAATGATACTGGCAGAGGCTCCTTTGACTGATGCTGATTTAATATCAGCACGGTAGATTTAATGATACTGACACTCATTATGTTCCCGCTTCCCGAAGTGGGGTCGACATTTTCCAGCGATCGGCACGTTCGGCCGCCGGAAGTGTGCTTGAGAGGAGCTGTTTCGTGGAGATGCCTGGTTCACCCTTTCACAAGCACGGATATGTTCATTCTGTTCGGACAGGACAGAGGTTTTGTCTTCAGCACTATGATGCCAGCAGTGGACGGATGTTTGTGAGCCATTTTTAACCATTTAATTCGAAGCACCATATCCAAATCTCCAGGAGGCGATTCACAAAAGCTTTGTACACACTTCCATTTTAATCTTACTTCGGCCCAGGAGGTTATGTTTTCACCCGGATGTCCACAAAACTTGGAAGTAGGATGAATGGAATACCCAGTCTCCTCTGATTGGTCAGCTCTCACACGTCTGACCCAGCACCGCTAAAAACAACAACAACAGGAGCAGCTCCGCTAAATCAATTCTTGCGCGCCAAACAAGCCGCTGGGCATAAAATTGTGCAAATGTGTGACACGGTGATGTCACAGAGTCACAGAATTAAAGGCGGAGCTTCTATCGGTGTGGACATTCCTCTTTAATCGCTTTTCATAACGTTGATGTACAGTGTCCACTACAACAGTCATTTATGCAAACTCCTTCAAAATTATTACATTAATATAGGCATGGTTTTTCACTTCAATAAGAAAAAAAACGTACTATGCAATTAAATAGCTCCCTCCAGAAATGGTTAATCTCAGTTTCGTGAGGTGGGCGAGAGGACAGAGTATGTAAAGTTGCTCTTTCAGGGCTTTGCGTAAGATGAGACTACAAGACACACTCCTTTTCCCTCCTGGCTTCAGTGGCCTCACACCATCCAAATCCCCCTCAAATCAAAATCCAGCTCGAATGAATTGCGGTGGATTACAAATGAGGAAGCAGTGGCAGGGATTTCTTTTTTTAATGAGGACAAAAACCTATCACCACGTCTAACCTGTAACGCTCCATTTGCTGCTGCCTGCCAGCCGGCGCTTCCCAGCAGAGTTCCGGGGTTGAAAATTGTGGAGCATCAGCGCCGTTCGCTCTGGGCCCTGGCAACAAACGATGGCCTCCCTCCCACACCCCCGAACATTTAAACCCAGCTCAGTTTGCCCAAAGCAATCTCAGCTCGGGAGTCGAAAGGTCACTTTAAATAAATAAAGAATGGGGAGATCACTAGGCATCCCACACACGGAGCGAGCAGCACTTTGAAAGAATAGCCAAGGCTACACCATTTAGCATTCAGTAGCCTGAAGCAATCCATGAGGCTGGCGGTCTGAGAACAGAAAGTCCAAGTCCAGATTGACTCCCACTCACTGGCCACGGCTACATCAGTCACAATGCTCTTTTAGCTAAACTTCTGGGCCTGTTTGTCATCGCACCGTTTGTTGTTGTCAGCTTTGAGAAGAGACAACTACACGGAATTAATTCATTGCCTCAGGTCGAGGCCCCGGCCAGCGCTTTGACCGGCATTTCATTACAGTATGTTCTCAATTGTGTCCCTCTCCCAACTCCTCACCTCTCAGAGTTTGCAGGGATTAGCATTGGGACACAGCAACGCGGGTGACAAGACAGAAAATTGGCCATGAATACTTGAAAAACCCATTTTTTTTCCAAATAAAAGCAGCAAAGGAAGAGCAACACTCCCCGAGAGACAGTGCAGGTGAGATTACACACTACATCAGAGGATCTCTATTCTCAGGTTTTTAGGAGGAACTTCACGAGCCTCTAAAGACAGTAAACTCAATTGGATTTCTCGAGTCTCGAGTGCGCACACAAGCCAGGTGCACGGACCCGAACACACACCCTGAGATACAGTATTTTTTGGGCAACACACACACACACGCCCTTTGTCGTTGCAGGAGCCCGGCTCGTTACATCATCCGCAGGAAAGTTTATCAGCGGCTGATCAGCAGCAGCCTGAAGACTCTCAAAGGCTGTTTTGTCTTCCCCTCTCCTGAAACTCCCTGAACCCACAGATTACCTTCCAGCCATGGGTATTTGTTTACCATGGCCTGAATTTGCAAGTCTTTATCGTGGCTGCCTGCCATCACTGAGGGGAAGTGCTTCACACATGCCCATATCAGCGCCAGGAGAACTAAAGTAAGTCCACAGGTAATACGGATCTTTGGTTTAACGACTATTCGGCTTGAACACTCTGTCAGGACAAAGAACTATTACACTCATTGTGTTTTCTGATACTGGTCTTATCTTTTAATCTGTCAGCAGAAATGGAAAATGACATTCCTAATTATGATTTAATGTGTGTAAAATCACCTGAAACTAAGAATTGTGAGTTCACCGCCTTAAAATGCGCTTTTTATATTGACAGAGGTAGCAGGCCCATCATGGTGCACCGCCATGTTTCTACAGTAGCCCAGAGCGGACAAACTGAACACTGGCCATGGAGGAGGTCAGGTAGAGAGGGGTGAGACGAGGGGTGTTCGGTTGGCTGCAATCTACAGCTACACCGCTAGACGCCACTAAATCATACGTTCTGGATCTATGAGTGTCAATCGAGTGTTAATGCCAACACACAGAGCCTTGTTTCTTTCCTTTCTATTTTAAGTGTGTTGTTTTTATACTTCTGTTTTAACCTGTAAAGCGCCTTTGAGTACCTGAAAAGCGATATATGAAATAAATGTATCATTATTATTATTATCAATGCAAACCGACAGGCAGTGATGGAATGGAATGGAATGTCGTACATTTACGGTACAGTACTTTGAGGTACTTGCTACTTTATACTTTCACTTCACTGCATGTATTTGATAACTTTAGTTACTAGTTACTTTGCAGATTGAATGCTGCATCAGACCCACAATATACTTTTATACCATGATGTACTTTTAATACTTAAGCTTGCCAGAAGATTACTTTTGATACTTTTGGTACATTTGATATCAGACTTTTACTCAAGTACTATTAATATGGGTGACTTTAAATACGTAATATGACTTTTGGTTACGTTTTACAACACTGCCGACGGGTAAAATGAGGCCCGTTCGTCATTAAAAGACCCGGTTCTGATATGTGAAAGAAACGCCTCCTCTAGATTTCACATAAAGGCCCGACACGATGTTTTGCCTCATTGAAACTAATTGAAACCTTTGAGATGGCTGCACTACTCAATTACTTCTTTTTCTTTCTTTTTTGCCTTTTCATTAAGTTGCAGCTTTATTTCCTAACACAGGAAGCTGGAGACGAGACAACTCCTCGCTCTGTTTATAAAAACACAAACTAAACATTTGCATGTTATTGTGTGTGAAAAATAACGACGGTTGAAAAGGATACTGATCATACATTTTTTTCTTTTATTTGGCTTCGTGTTTCACAAGTCGAGCGAGGATGTCTGGCCGTCGTCTCTGTTCTTAGGAGGAAAAACAACTTCGGAAAACCAGCTTAAAATCTTTTTTGCATAACAGAGAGAATATATTTTTCATCCTGACGGTTTGAAGAGTCCTTGAGGAATCCAGAAATATCTTCAAAAACAGCGGTAAGTGCTGTTAGAGGACCCTCTCGGTTTTTCAAAGCTACAAAACATAAACTTTAATTGAATGCTTGGCTCTGTGACTCAAATGCAAAGGCAAGACACGAGAGCAGCAAACTGGGGCATCATTGTAATTATTCAACCTTGTTAGTTCTTTATGTATTTCAACTCTTAACTCTTCATATTGGCCCTGGGAGACATTTGGTCGGAAACTATAGGCACCACAACATCGACATGCTGTTGTTTGTAATAGAAAACAAATACTCACACACTGCTTTTTCCTTCTTTGTAAAAATTAGTAATTTCCTGTATTTTTCCGCCTCCACAAGTGGGGCAATTTCCTGCTCACACCCATCCTGACACCAGGATTTAATTTGTGCAGAAAAGGGAGGATAAACGCAGCACACGGATCCTCTCCTCTATATATCAAACCCAACTGTTTGATTCTGGCAGATTAAAAGGCGGTGTTTTACATAACAAATCTCACTCGGTCCAGCTTTTTAAGGTTTCACAGCTGGCTGGGATTTCTCATCCTCTCACAACTCAGACCTGCTACACTCCTGTGAAGAGCGAGAGAGAGACCAAAGTGTGATTGAAGAGGGGAATTTTTCTGGGGTGGAAATATTAGAAGTGTACACAAGGAAGGATGAAGGAGTGGAGCGAGGCGAAGCTCACTGGAATGACTCCCAGTCTCCGCCGTCGTCATGGGGAGACCACACAGCGCCAGAATGTTCCAAAACAGCTGGTTTATTGAGGATAAACCGGGGGTATATGGTGCCTTTGATGGTGCGGCAGTTAAACACTGCAGTCTCCGCCCGAGCTCCTCTCTCTTCCTCACCTGCAATCAAGACAAATGCTTAATGATGTGAACAACACCGCAATACATTAAACAGACACGGGCATTTTTCAAGAGAACAGCTCCATTCAGATTACACCATCTTCTCTGGTTAACACAATTCCGGTTTCAAGTGTCATTTAGCATCCAGACATTAGTCCCATTAGAGTTGCAAGCAATTAAGAGCAAAGTCCCTCAGGCATAAACAAAAGCAAGATTCTCTAAGGAGATGTAATGACGGTAGCTTTGCCAGTTGTGTGGCCTTTCCATCAGGGTTCAGAGTTACAAAGAAACTTTGAAGGAATAAAAGGCTAGTAGAGCCTGTTGAAGAGTGTAAAAATGGCAGCAAATCTTCTTTTTACAGGTCCACAAATGTCCTGATAAGTAGGTGGTTAAAACTAAGCAACAAAAATGACATTTTCTTACAAATTACCCCCAAAGTCACCACATTATTTACCTACAATGTAATTGAAATCAACCCCAACGATATCTAAAATAAAATTCTTGTATTTTTCAATGAGCTGTTCATAAATAGCTGGTGATTTCCTCAATTCATTTCCAGGAAACTTCCAACTGTTTCCATCTGACTTCCTGTCAGCAGACCACTAAGTTGAAGTGAGTTATTGCAGCTCAATTAGTTTCTGTCCAACTTTTGCAGGTCGGGTTAGGTTGGTACACGTCGACAGGGCTGTCAAACAGCCGACCACAGTTTGAGTCACACCACTGGATGCTTTTAAGGCCACCTGGTGGTGTTTCCAGCTGTTTCTTTTGGGCCAACCAAAACGTGCTATTTTTCACGGGAAGTTGGACCATCGCCACTGCTGATCATTTTGACCAAAAACATGTATTTTAAGCCAAACCATGACATTCACCAACTTAAAGATGCCACAAAAGGAAGGTCGCTTCAGCTTCAGTCCAACTTTGGAGCAATTTTCCTAAATGTCATTTTCTCAAAAGTTAGTCACCATAAATTGCTAATTACCGACAAAGAACTTTATAATAATGTCTTCACACCACCCAAGTTAAATGTCAGTCTTTCTATATTTTGAGTCAGCAATGTTAATAATCGTATTTCAGTTCATAGTCTGTAGAAGTTGGGGAGGAAGTTGGACAGAAACTAATTGGAGGTTAAGCTGCAACAACTCACTTTAGTTTACTGTCCTGATGAGGGGATGTGGACAGAAACTAGTCAAACATTAAGTGGTAACAACTCACTTCTGTTTAGTGGCCTGCTGAGGGGAAGTTGGACAGATACGAGTTGGAATCCAAAAGGCCATGATCGGCAGAAGTTAAGCAGAAACCAGTTGGAAGTTTCCTGTAAATGTGCGTCGTCTAATTACCAAATATTTATCTAACAGTTCATTGGAAAATAGCAGAATGTTATTATGAAATAATGTTGGTGTGATTATTGTTCCAATTTGGGAGAAAATCTGGGGATTTTCTCGCAGTCAACAAAACTTTCCTACACACACTGCTTAGCTGTGGATTAAGTGCGATAGCCACAAAGACAGGAGCAGCCCTCTGGAACAGCACCCAGGCCTCTTCATCACCAGCATACTCCGACGATGAGTGCCGGCCAACCGCAGGATCCTGGCCTGTCTCCCAGCCAGCCCTGCTAATTAGTCCCCCCTCTTCTAAGCTAATTGGCCGATAAAAAATGAGGATGGCCTCTTCACCCAGCCCGAGTGTTGTGCCACCAAATGGCAGTGGGGAGGATTATGCGGGCTTATGAGGCATGGTGACACTCAGCGAGAACTACTCCTCTGCTATTAATTTCCTTGTCAAGCGGGTGGCCTCTGCTGTGTCACTTTGGTTTGCTGGCGGATCCGGGAAAACTTTAGTCCAGGGGTTGACTTCCGACGACTTATTCTCATTAAATGCCTCCATATCTTAACCATTTCACTGCATTTTCTTTCGGAGCGTGTGAACAATGAGGACGTGAGTTCGAGCGGATGCTGAGTGCTGTGGGCGATATCAGTGTTACAACATGTCACAGGCAAATAGCAGATGGCTTATCTTACTCGCTTACTGCAAGCGATTCTGGATCTCCAAGAACAACTTTCTGTCAGAATGCAAATCAGATGGGCCATTGTTTGCAAAATAAAATAAAACATCTCCGATCAGGCGTCTTGGTGGTCTGGTGGTTTAGACACAATACCATGTGACCGCAGCAATGCTAGTTCGATTCCAGCTGTTGAACCTCGGCTGTATATTATCTCTCTCTCTCTCTCTCTCTCTCTCTCTCTCTCTCTCTCTCTCTCTTTCTCTTCACTTCCTGTTTGTCTTTACAGCTGTCCACAAGAGAAAAAAACACGCGGTATGTTAGTGTGAGACAATAAGCTTTGAAAACCCCCAGAAATTAAGACTGTCAAATAAAAGAAAGACCAAAAAACAGCATAGTTAATAATTCAAATAAATAAATAAATAACATTCTATGATGTTGTGCTACCTGTGAGCTTAAAATGAAAAGAAAGTAATTAGTAGGCCGTGACTTTTGTGGGTTCTCAGACAGAAAGAAAGAAAGAAAGAAAGAAAGAAGAGGAAAATAAGGTCTCCAGAACACTGTTTGAAGCTAGAAAGATGGCAGGGTCCGCCACATATAAACAAAGTAAAGTACAGTATGAAGTTGTGTTGTCCTTTAAGGTCACTTTCTTTATTCAGTCATGAAAACAAAGACAGTTTATGTATTTAGTTTGTTTAGACGTAAAAAAAAAAATAATAATAATAATCTTCTCCAAAACTACATGGTGCCCCTTTAATACTCAAATAAATGTTTTACGGTTATTTTATTGCTTGTACATCTTAGTTTTTACTTACTCTTATTTCTTATTGTCTTGTCTGTTTATATATTAAAATCCCTCTGTGGTGCGATATCTCTGTTCTAGAAGGAGCAACATTTTTTCTTGTGGGAACAATGAAGTATTTCTATTGTGATTTTTGAAATATAGAACAACAACTAATAAACAACTGAAGGGCTTTATGGAGAAATGAAAAACAAAATAGGAAAACTAGTCCCAAATGTACTTCAGTGTGTAAATAAATAAGGAGATACGTGTAATACACTTAATAAAATATATGTACGCTGCATGTTTTTTGTGCTTTCTTTCTTGTTTTGTTTTTCTGCCCTCCTGTTTTAACTTCGACTAGTTTGATTCAGCTTCAGTGTGACCGATACTGTGAATACTATCAGAATACATATAAGCTGTGCTACCTGTGAGCTGAATATGAAAGGAGTTGAGTCAAGGAAGGAAGGAAGGAAGGAATGAGGAAAGGAAGGAAGGAAGGAAGGAAGGAAGGAAGCACTATTTAGCTGTTGATTGAAAATTCATTAACAGATTTATGTTTTATGTCTTAACAAACTAAAAATGAAATGAATCGAAAGATGAATCGAGTAAAGGTAATCATTAATCGTGGCCCTAAATGACAATAATGTTCATTAAAGGTGCAGTACGTAGTTTTGGGGAAGAAAGATTTTCTGTGACTGTTTTTTTTTTTATATGCATAAACAAATATAATAAACAAACTCTCTTTGTTTTCGCAACTGAATAAAAAAACGGACCTTAAAGGACAACACAATCTCATACTGTTTTACACTTTGTTTATATGTGGCGGACCCTGCCATCTTTCTAGCTTCAAACAGTGTTCTGGAGACTTTATTTTCCTCTTCTTTCTTTCTTTCTTTCTTTCTTTCTTTCTGAGAACCCACAAAAGTCAGGGTTTATTAATTACATTTCTTTTCATATTCAGCTTACAGGTAGCACAGCATCATGGATATTATTTATTTATTTATTTATTTAATTATTAACTATGTTGTTTTCTGGTCTTTCTTTATTTCAAGGTTCAAGATTCAAGCTGTTTTGTTATCATAAACACATAGTTTGCACCTAGCGATGAAATTCTTTATTTGACAGTCTCAGTCTTGACTTGACTGTTATGTATCCTGTTATATTATCTTCCTGAGTGTCCTGTTTTTATTCTGTCAAAGCACTTTGTAAACTGTTTGTAAATGTGCTCTACAAATAAAGTTATTGATATTAAAATGATTACTATTATCATGATATAAAAACAACCGTATTCTACGTGTGTGTGTGTGTGTGTGTGTGTGTGTGTGTGTGTGTGTGTGTGTGTGTGTGTGTGTGTTAGATTGAGCTCTAATGTGACTGATCCTCTGAACACTATCAGGACGCAACCTCTCAGCCTCTCTCTGAGGCTGCTCTGCTCTCTGGCTCGTCTCCACGCTGCTTCCATCGGGCTCACAA
>OMLP01044100.1:2428-28957 GCA_900302685.1 Spondyliosoma cantharus
GGATAATGGTGGTGGTGGTGGTGGTGGTGGTGGGGTGTTATTGTAAAACTGCAGATTATTTGCAAGTCTATGCACAGACTCACTCCGCCTGATGTGATTGGATGGCCGGATTGGGCAGGAACCAATAAGGGTACCAGGAGGAAGAGAGCAGGCACACGGAGTACTCTCGCTGATGCTGGGCACACCCTGCAGCCCTGTGTGTGTGTGTGTGTGCCAGTGTCTATAAAATTAATGTGTATGCTCAGTTTGTGATTATTTATATATTTTGTGCACATGTTTGAAAGACAAGATATTTCCTTTCAACTAAAAATCCCTGCCTCCTTTATTTTACATCTACCCAGCCCCCTTTTTAAATCTCCTCCCAGGAGCTGATGCAGAACAAAGACAACAAGCGTAATATATTCTGTACCCACATTGTCATTGCATTATAAATAACACTCGCACCTCTGCAGTTTTTGCATGAGCCCACGTACCTGTGTGAATCTTAAAATTTGATGCTGTTATTTATGAATTTTCTACCTGGGCTATTTTAAAAAGAACAAAGTTGGCCAAATGATCTTGTCTTATGGGAATAGTTTGACATTTTGCTTATTTGTTTGCTTGCTTGTCAGATGATGCTGTTCTCATGTCCATCCATTCAGTGAAAGACTACAGCCAGTTAGCTTACCTTAGCTTAGCTTATTTTGACTTTATTTTGTCTATGTCTGTTATTATCCCTTACATGAGTGATTCTGTGGCTTTTTCAGTCTTTTATTAACCTTTTAAGACAGAACTAACATAACATGGCTCTCTCTGTCCCCGGTGAGGACAACTCCCAAGCCACATAGTCAGTCATTATAGGGCTGGTCAACATATCAATATTAAAGCATTTTTGTGAGTGATGCACAATACATTTTGGCTTGGTTTTGGGAAATGTATGTTATCTGTTGATGCCAAATCAAATGACTTCAATGACTTTAAGCAACATTATGTAACTTTTTTACTTTAAAATAACAGCTTCAAAATAATTTGAATAGTACAGTGTCTTTTAATAAGGCAAATGGTGTCTCTGTCTCTGTCTCCACACCTCTATAACTTGTTTCTGCACTTGTAACTTCAGTGAGAGGGTAGGATCACAACGTTACATACATGTTTACTTCAACATACAAGTTTTCAACACGTAACATCGTTATGACCGAATGTTTTTGTTTGTAGTTAGCACTTAGATTACATCTGAAAAATTGGGACAGACCTGGGATCTATATTTACAACAGAGGTGTTGCACTCAGAAACGGTGGGGGGCGCCAAATCACACAAATCAGTGCTAATTTCTACATAATGGTGCTTTAATGAGTGCAGCATCTGCAGCGTGCTGCTCTAAGACTGGTCTGCATTTTGTCAATAAACACAGGAAAGTGTTTGTTGTCTGACATCAAACTTCTGCAGAGATGTACTATATATTGTCTTAGAATTTGGATTAATACATTGTGATATGGCGTAAATGTTTTCCTGTTTTGCATAACAGAGAATCAATGTAATTTTCTGATCTTACCAGATTGTTCAACTTCAAATATTGTTTATCTCAATATAACAAAAAGATATTGCAATATTTTTTTATGGCCATATCTCAGAGCGAAAACAAACCCATTGAATTCAAGACATCGTCAGAGCTTCACTTCCTCTCTATATTTTCTATACAGCTCTTAATAAGAGCACAGAAAGAGCTGAGAGAGTGTTGGGTGCGTGAGTGTTTGTGATGTTGTAGTCTGATCGATGTGACAGTGAGAGTGAGTCTCCTCAAGGAACCCCGGCCTTATTGCTCTTCTCTTACACACTGCCCCCTCACATCCATAACATACTCTGTCTCTCACTGTCTCACACACACACACACACACGCACGCACGCACGCACGCACGCACACACACACACACACACACACACAGTTACAGTTTCCTTCCCCTCAATCTCCTTCTGTCATCTTCTTCCCCTGCTGTCCTTTTATCTCTTGTTCCCTTCACCAATCCTTCTTTATTCCGCCCCTTCTTCTTCTTCTTCAACACGGCTGCATCCCGGCGGCCAACCAACTGTGATGATTGCATTGTGTCCGCACCACCTCCTCAGCTGACCAAATACCAATGGCTATTAGCCAATCAGCACCGTGTGATGAAATATTCTTAACTCAACGTTTGCCTGGTAAAAAGCTTTTTCTGGAGCTTTCGCCTGTCGCTAAATGGTAGCTCAGGATTCATCAAGTGAAATTCTGGGGTCATGTGATGTGAAATTTTCAGTCACTTAAGATTTATTTGGTCTTATCCTGAATATCTTTATGTTTTGAACTATGGGTCAGATAAAATAAGCAGTCGTTGGTTGCAGCCATTGTCGAAAGCTCCAGAAATGCTAATAACTGAACCTTTAGAGTGTTTTATTTCAGATGTGAGTTCCCGAAATCCTGAGTCGATCCCCATGCTCAAACCACAGTGCTACACTGTCTGTCAGAGGAATTTCTTCTTAAATATAAACCATGGAACAGCTGATTTTTTTGGCCACCAGTGTAAATAAGTTGTGCTCACAACATTAACATATTAAGTTCATATGGCGAACGTGTTAGGAAACAGTTCCAGCAGATATGGATATATCATTTATTTAGAGTGATTTTGTGGCCAATCCAATACGTTTTCTATTTCTGCTTTTCCCTGAGAGTCACGGTGATGTTGCCCCTTTTTCAGGGGGATTTCTGGAGCCTATCCCAGTTACTCGTTGGGCGAAGGCCAGGGTATACCCTGAATGAGTCGCCAGCTCATTGCAGGACCCTTATTGATGGCAGAGGCCATGCCACGCATGGTGCCAATTTTGGGGTTCAGTATCTTGCTCAAGGACACTTCGACATGTACCTCAGTTCCACCCAGGGGAGCCTGTATTTGAACCAGCCGATCACTGATTGAACGGCTCTACACACTGAGCTACAGCTGCCCCCAGCTAAAATCAACAACATAAAAGAGTGGTGAGAATGAACCATAACATTAAAGTTGTGGGTCCGAGTGCTAAACAATGAGCTGAAATGCACTATAAATCTCAGTAAAGCTGAGGGGAGCTGCAAATTCAGGGAATAATTCTCTGTAGGTTCATCAATTTCACATTGAGCCTGTCCTTAGAAAAAGGGCCGTATATATTGAAAAATCATTTGTAGTAGGTATTACTATTACAACTTACCAACGTAGTGAACCCAAACTATGATTTTTATTCTAAAACTAAACAAGTTTTTCTTGCCAAAACTACCGACACTGGGAGGGTCCGGTACACATGTCACTGTTGGGTCATGTGTGAGCAAACCTGCAGTGCAGCACCAACAGATCCCACAGCTCCAGCCTTTCCCTCATATTTGTCTTTTGTCGAGCTACACGGATAGTCGGCAACATCTCTTTCCAGAAACAACAGTTCTCGCAGTTCTAGATGATCCACTCAGAACCACATAGAGTAGATCATGTGAAAACTATTCAGTGTTGTGCATGTACCGATGGACCTGGAGTTACATCCCAGTAACTTCTATTTCATCTGGTGTTAACACTGTGAATGAGACGCTACTACTGTGTAATCACTGCAATCATGTTAGTGTGTGTGTGTTCAAATATCAGCTGTGATACAGAGCTACAATCATGGTGTTGCCTCGCTACGAGGAACATGTTTTTTTGTTTCCCTGAGCCATCCCTTTAATATATTTGTCTGTCCCTTAAAATTGGAGAACTTGTTTTTGCTGTTTCCTAAGCAACTATCTGTGATTATACAATAAAAAGTTTGTTGATCTGTCAGTCAAGATTAAGGTCCAGTTAAGTGGGTTGTGTAGGATTAGCTGATGCCTTTTTCAACCTTGATGCAACATATATTATACGTTGCTCCAGCTCACTAGCTTTATAGCAAGTTGACAAGAGAACTTTTGTTCAGTAGAGAGAAACAGAAGATGAAGAAACACATGAAATGGTTGATAACAGTCTTTGCTGCACTGAACAGAACTACACACCACCCTAACACCTAAGTAAATGTGCCATCATTGTCTTAGCCATATTAAAACTCGATAAATGTGTTTTCAAAGGTCTTGTTTTGAAATGAAATCACAACCCCTCCGAGTTCAGATGAAAAGAAAGTGAGCAGCATTAGTCTAGGAAGATGTGGCTGAGAATGGCACAAGGCTTGAGATCTTTTTCAATAAAGATTGCTCTATCATTCCACCCAGCCTTGCCTCCGCAGAATTCTTTATCATCAAACTACACGCTGACATCTTTGAGGAGGACAGCCCAGACACAACACCTCAATAGGGGATTTAATTTGCATTTAATCCCCTGAGAGTTTGAGTAGATGTAGAGGAATAAAACGGGCCATGCTACATATGAAAGTATCCATGATGTTTAGGAATGATTAATGCAGCTTTGAAAGTCTTTAAGTATCAGACAAAACACTCTTACCACACTGTCCATTTAGTTTGTCTGAACACAGAATAATCGTACTGAATTGTAGATTTCATTTTTTTGATGATTTCTTGTCCATATAGGCTTTAATGAAATTGAAAACATTTATACAATTGAGAAATTGCCTCACGTGATGCTACTAGAAATAAATATAAAGACTGAAGTTACAAAATTGTGAAAATCTCAGGGTGTGAAGTTAGAAAAAAGTGAACTTAACAGACATCTTTAGCCAACTCAGTCCTCATCACTGCTTGAGGCGAGCATAACACACCTGAATCTGCAACAGAACCATCAGCAGTTCAAATGCATTTGGAGGTCAAGTTTTGATACGATCTCTCTGATTCTGCTGCATTTAATTTGATCCCCTTTTTTTTCATGAACTGACAATCCTGAGTCTGACAGTTTGGAGACTGAAAGTTCATGCCTGTCCTTGAATTCAAATGCAGAAATCTCACCATAAGGTCAATTTAGCTGCTGTTCTGATACTTTCAATCATATCACATGATGATCCTCAGCAGATAGGGTTTGCGCAGTTGCTAACACGATGGAGTGCTCCACAACAGCCACTAAGTGGATCTTAATGATATTTTTGCGATATCTATAGAAAAGATCAGATCTGACTATCTATAGATCAGTCAGATCTATAATTAACTGTGTGTGTTTTTTTTTATGTTTTATGGCAAAAACACTTTTGATCTAAATTTCTTTTTGGTGGACTTTCAGTTTGAAAAATATTCAAGACAATTCAAATGTTCTCACTTGGAAGCTTAGTTACATGAAAGCAGTGAGTAAAAAAGCAGCTTAAATGCTGAAGGCAGATGGTTTGATCAAGGAATCTAAAAAGCATCAGTCACCAGGGCAGCTGAGGTCAGTGTGGCCTTTAGGACTGCTGAAGTTAGAATGAATAAGGACTACTGGCAACCATATATCCATATATTGCGTACATGTATTTGTTAATTTGTTAATCCTGTTTATATGCTGTGAAAGACACCACTGAATGTGTAACCTTTTTCTTCTGCTTGTGGCTGTTGTCATATAGACAGAGTAAACAACCACTGACGTATTAACAAAATCAGACAGTGGCTTTTGTCTGTAGACTGCTTACTGACGTAGTTAGACTACACCAGGTGTAAAGATAACCTGTGTAGTTTGCAGAGACAGATGCAATTATACCTTTTTAAACAACTGACTAGAATGATGCCTTGAATGCATCTTGGATTGATCTTGGATAGTGTAAATGTGTTAAAAATTGTGATGTTACAGGTTATAAAATCGCTACTGTCTGCTCCATAGATATTAAATGCAGTACTTACTTTGCTAACAGTCCTAAACTGGAATTCAAAATCACATCACAAGAAGTATAAGAGAAGAAATCGGAAACATAGCTGCATAAGTGTTAGTACAGCAGATATTGAACAACACAAATAGAGAGGGTGTATTCACTAAACTAAAGAAAATAAAGAAGATGCTGAAAGGGACTTTGCGTCCCATTGAAATCACCATTCACTCACAGACTCACAGGCAGAGGTGTCAGACTGTGACTTCTTCATTGAATAGACCTCAACATGTAACATGTGCAAATAAATTATGTATAGAATGTATTACATGTATTACCATACATGTGGGTCACAACAAACACTTCTATCAAAAGCATGAATGAGAACTAGTTCAGGTGAAAACATCAAAGTATGAAATGTTGAATGCTGTGACTCAAAAGTAAAGCAAAAGCAAAAACATTTGCGCTCCCAGCAGTACGCTTTCATGCAGCTGTATTAACGGGCTGTAAACTCAATCCCGCTCTCAATTCTGCTTCTCCTGCGAAAGGACACAACATAATGAGATCAGTGTCAGTCCTATCCAATCTATCTGTTTACTGTGGAGTTAAGCAAGGTATTTACAGTCTAAATCTGTTCAAAGGCTTTGAAACCATAGCCCTGGTTACATATCACCCCAGTTTTAAGAACATAAAATCACTAAACTCCAACCATATGGAGTCTAGCCATGAGTGTGTATGGAGAGACTCTGTTGGTCTCATTATTTGGAAAAATGTATAAACATTGACAGCTGAGACGCTTCTTTTAATTTAAGTTGCCAAACAGTACAAAGGAAGGCCACTACGGAATCACAGAGGACTAAAGAAAAACAAAGAGTCATAACTAATGAAAATACTGCAGTCCAATCGGAATAAAAGATGGCAATGTACGTTTCTGCAAACCAGGGAAGTGCTGAAACTAAATGTCTTTATGTTGCAATGTTGTGTTTCTTTAGGTTCAATTTTCAATGTTATGCTGTGACAGCGTTGTGCTTATTGGTTAGCTTCAGGGACATGAAAACCACTCAGGTTAGGGTTTGGAAAAGAGCATGTTTTAGCTGGAGGTGTCATAAGTTCTCCTTAAAACACCAGCTTTTGTCTTCACAAACACAGCTGGAAAATTTCGAAAGAATGTTGAAACGCAGTCTTGAACAGCGGTAAGTGGCTTGACAGCGACAGAGCTGTCAAGCCACTTACCACTGTTCAAGACTGCGTTTCAACTGAAACATGAACTGCCAACAATTTATTCTGGCAAATGGACAGTGCAGTCTTCAGAGTTAAGTTCAACTATTTATTTCCATTTCTTAAGACACTTCCTATTTCAACTTTTAAATGTCCATGCCGTCAGCTATTTAATCTTGTGAACTATTATGATAGAAATTCAGTACATCTGCCTAACTTTCATCTTGAAAGTGATGTTCTAACAGTGTGCAAGTGGCGAAAGTGAAAGTTTTGAAAGATATATTTTTTAACATATTTTTTTCCATAGGATTCACACACATGGGCACATATTATCTATTTGGTTCTGTGACACTAAAATGGACACTTTAAATGGAACAAGCATGTCCATTTTACACAAATCAGAAAGATTTCATTTCTTTATTATTTCACAAACTGATTTTGATTAACATATGCCCAAAATCCCAATCTGTCCCTGATTAACATAATACCAAAAATCATGATCTCTCCCTCACCTTACCCAAAGTAAATCCTATTGATTAATTTTTGTGACTGTTTCGCAAACTGAAAATAAATATTCCCAACCTTAAACACAGGTGCTGATGTTCCCTCAACCTAACCACAGACTGAAAAACCTGGATGCTGATCCACCACCACTGCCACACTGTGATAAGTTGTGTTTCATTCACTCAAAAGAATGTGGCGCAGGCGCAAAAGACAGCCCAGCTTGTCCATTTACAAAAATCTTGTAGATCATATTTTGTCTGTCTGCCAATAATTTCCTATTACCATGAATTATGGTGAGAACGTTTTGTAGAGACATCCTCCATTATAGCACAAGTCTCAGGTAACTTTTGGTAAAGACACTCAAGCCATCATCTATGTTGGTTAACCCAACTGCACTTGAATACATAGCCGCTTTTGTATGTGCTGTACGTACCCACAGGTTTGAAAGCGATTCATTTTGAACCTCAGATAGTCAGTGGTTAGACTAAATACCCTGTCCCTGATACTGAGCAGCAGCCCATTCTGCATAATGTTAATTTTAATAATCCTAAAAGTTTAAAAATCCATTCCTGATTCATACACTTCTCTTTATCTACGTCTATGATGGGTATAGACTTACTGTAATAAATCAGGGAGGATTAATGGCTTTTACCTGGATTCACCTCTTCAGTGCATTTCATAGAAAGAGAAAGATCGTGACAGCCTATAGGTTGAGGGGGTATAAATAATTAGCCCTCTCTACACTGCAGTCATACATTTTAATCTAAAATGGGAAAAAAGGGAAAAAATGCTCTGAAACATCTGCAAAAAAAAAAGAAAAGAAAAACCCATTCAGTCATTGTGAGTGAACATCAGTGGCATCTGTGCGGGATGGGACAAGCAGGCAACAACACACCCAGAAAATCATTTCAGAGTTACACTTGAATGATAGTGAACAGGTTATGTAGCAACCTTCGTCTCATTAGAAACGACCTGTTTTCAGGCACAGGCTCTGACTGTACCATAATGAGCCGTTGAAGAGAGAAGAAAATGTTTAATGCATTATCTCCCCTTTCATCCCTAGGATGAGAGGAAGGCCAGGTTCTGTGGGACATCCAATTCTTGGTCATGGATCTGTGCATCTCTGTGTTTGTGTGTAGGTTCACGCGTGTACATGTTTTAGTGTATTTATATGAAATCTTTTATATATCTGTGTACAAAGAGAAAAAAGGGTCTGGTCTCTTCTTGTGAGAGATCTCACTTTGAGAAACATGAGGAAAAGAGACCATCCCTCATGTAGACAGCATTTTTGTTTTCTTGATACTGCAATGTTGGTACAAGCGCCAAAATGCCGAAGCTACATTAACATGCATAAGCTGTTTCCATTTGTGATAATGAGCGATGTGATTGTGTGAGATCAGTGCTATCAGGGCTGTGACCACGCTGCAACGATAAACATCAGATGGTGTAAATGCGCTGCACAAAGGTTCAGCTGGGGCAGTATCATCCTCGGGATCATTGCTTCTGATCCACCGCAAACCATATGGCTCCACTTCACTTTAACACGCATGGATTAAAGGTCTGGTTTGCCACGCCACAGACACTTGGTTTGAATCTGCCAGTATCACTGTATGTGAAATATGGCAACCAATCAAAATTTTAAATGTGAACATTTTTAAGTCAGTTTTGCCAGATTTTGCTGTCACCAAATAGCCCAATCAGAACCCAAATGTCATAAATACAGACTCTTTTTTTGGGATTTGATTTAGACCAATGTGGGATTTGATTTAGACCACTGTGCACCAGATAAATAGATTGCACAGTAAAAGTTCCCTTCTATGAATAATTATTTCAGGCTTTTATTACAAATATGACATATGATTTAAGCGTTCCTGTCAATCTCTTTACTATTAGACAAAAAGGAGTTTTGGCTTCATTGGAATTTTAACTGAGGAAACAATTTGATTAAATGTGTTAAACAACTTACATGTTTTTTTTTCCTTTTTTTTTAATAAATAAAGTTGCATTGCAATGTTTGCATTAATTGTGCAGTAGAAATGAAGTTCATTATAATTACTGTTCTTATGGCTCCTACCTGTCTGTGACAATGAAATGTAAACACACACAGTCTCCTCCAAACACCATTTAAAGTTTATCTAGATTCACATTTTCCCTGATTTGATGCAATTATAAAACAAAAACTAACTTGAAATAGAATAAAACTAAGTACATTTATTCATATTGTATTAGATATTTGGCGAGCGCGATGAACATCTTTTGGTTTCTTTTTCTTTCCCAATGCTGTCTTTACACATTTCTGCTGTAAATTGATATTCGACAACTGACATTAATTTCTAACATTTCTAATGCTTTATGTTAAGCACTTTGAAATGCCTTTTGTATGAAATGTTCTCAACTTGCCTTGATTCGCCTCAATAAGAACATTTTAGAGCACATTTAGTTGCATAATGCCCTTAACTGGACTGTACATAAAAAATGAACCATATGCCAATTTACTGTGATTAATTTCCGATTATGCTGAAGGTGACGCAGAGGAGCAGCAAGTGGTGAAGAAGTCCTCAGCTGTTAGAAATTAACTGATTAAGCACCGATACAAGGGGAAATAATAGGGATTGTGACTTTAATATGTTAGGCTATTAATCTGCTATCACATGTCATCTGTAGGGACTTGGCCTCAGTGGAGTAATCTGCTGGGTAAAACACACACACACACACACACACACACACACACACACACACACACACACACACACACACACACACACACACACACACATTCACGCACACACGCACACAATAGTGCTGGGAAGTCCCCAGTAAGTCGCACAATTGGTTAATTGTAATTTCTTGCTACTGTAATTATTCGACTGTGTGGTGATAATTACTGGATCATAGAATGGGAGCAGAATCTGTCAGAATACTGTAATTATTTTACACAAGTTGTATCTGGAGTAGTAGTAGTGTGTAATATTGGAAAAACAACTGTCTTTCCCTCTTCTCCTCACCATGGATATGAGTCTTCCATTTTTTAGCCTGAAAGTTGGCCTGATGATCACTATGCCTCTTTGGTCCAGACTGAATTATCTCAACTGCTATTGGATGGATTGTCATCAAATTTGTTGAAAATGTTGATGGTGCCCAGCAGATGAATCTACTGATCTCTTGACTTTTCCGCTGGCGCTACCAGCAGAAGTTTTTGTACTGAAATTCATGGTCAGCAGATGAATCTTAATGATCCCTCAACTTTTTGTCTAGTCCCATAATCACATGGACATTGGGGGTTTTAGAGAATGTTTTTGGACAACTTTTTAAATTTGGCTCCAGTTAGGATTGACTGGTTTACCTTCGGTGAACACCAAGTCAGTTGTCCCCTTAAAATAATGTTCTAAATTGGCCTTTGAAGACAATCTTGTCTTGGGCATGAGCAACAACATTGGTGGCCCTGTTGGGATTCGTTAGTTATATATAGATTTGAAGCATCAATCCCTTTTTTAATGGCCATTTGTGAGCGGATTGAAACATCACCCGAAAAATGGGACCATCTCCATCTCTCTTGGTTGCCTATACAAGTCTGTGGACAATTTGTGTAAGTTGTGTAATGCTGCTGCACTGTGGATTTCTGTGTGAGTTCCTCATCTCAGTGCCTCTCTATGTTGCGCTGACAGAGAGCAACATTAGCAACAGTAGAAACATTAGTTTCGAAATGGAGTCTGTTACCTTAAACAAACGACAAGCTTTCAGCACAACATAAAAGTACAACAGAGGCCTCTTTAAGGTCATCAGCTGTAGGATAGAATTAGCATGTTAACACACCAAACTAAGATGGTGAACATGGTAAAGATAGTAACTGCTAAGCACTTTTACATCGTCACTGCAGGCATGTTGGCATTAGTGTCCAAGCACATCCTCACAGAGCTGCTAGCATGTCTGTAGACTCTTCGTCTTTTAAGGCTGGAAAAATACTCACTTTTCAATTGGCTTGCCATCAATCTGCGCTTTTTAGCGACAGTGATCTACTGTCATTAGCATGTTTCGGATACGCAAGGCAGCCATTCTGCGCACGCAAAGGTGCAGTTAAAAGTGAGCACATCTCTGACCTTACTGTACAGCTTAACAGTTTTTTCCAGTCAATCGTTTCCCCCTAATATCCTCACCTAACCTCTGCTCTCCCCTCCCTTCCTCTCCTCTGTAACAGCTGTGGTTGCCTGCAGCATTTAGCTAACGCATCTCTGGCTTGTCATCCAAAGGTACATTAGTGTGCTCATCAAGCAGGACATACAACGAGCATGCAAAGCCTGCACACAGTACATACTCACACTATTGTGTCAATCCTCACTGCAGCATTTGTGTGGGGCTCAGGAATGTGTATCCTGATATCAGAGTTTTTTTAAAAAGGAAGTGCCTGTTTGGGATCAGCGCATGTGTGTAAGTATGTGTGTACATATATGTCTGTGTTTGTATGCGATGCAGAAGAAAGTGGTTGGCTTTGGTAGGCTCCCTGATACAATTGATAGTGACAGATATATGGCTAATTAGTGTAGCCTTGGCTCGGCTGTCCTCACCTCTCACCAGCCTGCTGTGAAATTGGATTAATTTACCTCGCCTTAATACACTGTATCAGCCGTGGAATTCAACCAATCGCAAGTTTCTTTAACGAGCACAGATTTGTTTTTAATTTGGAAAGAAGTGTGTTTAAAATTTTGTTTCATCTACAATGTGTGTTCACAAACTGTACAACTGCACAATGTGCGCTCTCTCACACACAAACACACATGCCTGCACAGCGTGGTGAGCATGTTGACCTTTCAAGGCAGGGGTTGCTAGTAGTCCAATTAGCCTGGCTCTCCTTAACGGCACACTAAGGTTCTTACAAAAGACAATCTGTTTCTAAGGAACTCCTTAAGAGCAGCTCAGTCCTTAAAACAAGCAGCCGACAACCTCTCCTAAGCTTTCTTCTGACTCCATCTGTTTCCATCTTATGCTGAGGGTTGACTAAATCCACCCTGAAGCTCGTCCGTTGAAAATCCTCTCAAACGTCCATGCTTTGCCCCTATCCCCATCTGATACTCATAATCTCTGCTGTCCATATTCTGAACCCTGCTCAAGCACATGGTCACAACATTATTGATATAATTGGCTTCCCATCCTATTTTTGTCATCTGCTTATACCAGGCTACAACAACTGACAGCTCGGGTCATTCCAACTATAGGGGTAGTAATAACAGTCCTGGTGAGCCAATAGAGAAATAACTACGTCTATAAAAAACGGTAGTCACAAATTCCAGTGTGTGAATTTAACTAATCTGGTGTAAGAAACAAAGATAATCAGGCTTAATTTCATGGAGTTCGTGTCTTATGTTCAGATTAACAAAAACCGGTCCTTCTTTTGTGCTCATTCATCATGAACTCCATTTTTCTAAATATTTGTATTTTCTTTTCGGTCTCTTCTGCATCTCTCTTTTTTTTTTTATCTCTGTCTGTTTTAACATGACTGCTCTTTGCCAACAGCATCCCTGTGAAGTATAAAAATGTCCGTCTGTGAGAGCCTCTGCGTGGGACTTTCTTGTGATGCTGAGAGGAAATCACTGAGTGAGTGAGAGAGGGAGATGAAGAGAATGCAAGTCTTTTTTTTTTGTCTGTCTACTATAACTGGCCATCCACAATACTATAACATATATCTCAATTCAAAAGTGCTTTCATTTACAGGCTTTTCATTTGAAGTTAATAACACTTTCTGAATGGAGTTTTGGCTTAAACCTAAAGCTGAAACAAACCACTGGCACCGCGATGGCAGGGGCAGTGAGACTTTCTGTCACCACACTTTCAGGTGTTAGGGTGAAGAAATGGTAACAGGTAGTATGAAGTGGATAAGATAACTGATCTCAGAATCTTTGTTTAATCCTTAAGTGTTAGTTAAAGAACAACTAAAACTTACATTTTCAGCCAGCTTTGTATCACTACAATTTTGGTAGTAAATACAAATTTCTATCGATTTTGCCTGTACCCAGAGAAAGTCGTTCCTCTCTGTCTTGGATCAAGTGAGGGGCATCTGACCAAACTCTGAACAAACTGTATAAGTTAGGCTTTGCTGATAAACTATAAACCAAACCATTATGTCTCTACACTGCCTATTTCCTGCCTAAAATGCCCTCAGACACATGTTTTAGCATACGATTTAGCTGCAACAGAGGAGGATTGTAAACTGGAAATCACCACCATATTGTTTCTGCTAACGTAAAACATGACAGTGCTGATCAAATATGAACCACAATCCTGCACATGGCCAATTCCCTCCTAAATGTTCCTATAAATGTATTTCAGTGTACTGTTTAGTTGTAATATGATATTGTTTGTTACCAGCTGGCCTGCTTACTGTTTCCCATTTCAAAACGGACCCCAGAGTCAAAACCAAGCACCGGCCAACCCACAGTACGTTACCCAGCAGGGGAAGATGTTAGTCAACTAGAACTCAGGTACATAATCTAAGTCTTTGTTGTCAATGCCAATTGGCATACCTCCTAGCATCTTTTTTACAGGCTGAAGAGTCTTCAAAGATTTACATGTGCCTTAATTTGCTCAACTGACAGTCCAAAACACGAAGATATTTTTTTGACAATTTTAAAAATGTATTATGGAAATTGATACTGTTTAACTTTCGGTTGATCAATAAATTGTTTTAGCTCCCCTTGAATACTATTATTCACATTGAGACAAGTGTAAACCTTGTTTACTCTTCAAGCAATGCCATAATTCAAATAGCTAACTCACCAACAGTTTATTTTGTTTGCTAACATGGAACAATTAAGTTTGTAGCCAATGATAAACCTATTTATATTGTTTAAACACCAGATACACTGTTGTTGCAAAGTGCAAACCATTAGTTACTCTGTTAATGTGATATTTCCTAAAGAAAAGACAACATCTACATATGTGATTCTGTCAGTCTCTTTGCCCCTGAGTGCAGTGACTCTTGAGGTCTATTGTTACGTAATATTACACAAGGACAAGAGTTACTCATTGCTGCTTCTGGAATTAGGGCACTGAACACTATGCTACATGATGGAGTCACTACATTACAGAGACGTCCACACAGTGCACAGACACTGACGGACACACACACACACACACACACACACACACACACACACACACACACACACACTGACCCAGAGAGATTGCTGAGTTGCATTATTTTTTTGGTCCCCAGCCATCTGTCAAAGGTTTTTGGGGGAATAGTGATGATGATGGGGTCTCCAGACAGAGATGACAGCAGTTCAGGACAGTTCAGTTTAGCATGTCACAAGAGGCTGACACACAAATGTGCACACACACACACACAAGGGAGGCATTTATGCATGGAAAGACATATTGGATGCACACATAGACACACTAAAAGGAGCAGCAAACTGAGCTGTAAGTGTCAAGTTTTACAAGGAAGCAAGTGTAAAGCAAAAAAAGTGTCACCAGCACCCGATTCTGTCATTTTAAAGTACATTTGCAATCACTATCTCGAGATAAGGAGCACAATTTCAGACTTGTTTTTTTTTAAATGCCTTGTTGTAGACTTGAAATAGTCCATGAATGTCTCCCTATGCATGTACACAAAACCCATGTCGATGAAAACATGTACAGCATGTATCAAAAAAACTTGATGAAAAACAAAACATTTTTATTAGCAACTATCACTGCAGTTGTTGTTTTTGCTCCATTTTTTAAACTAACGTGAGCTGCTGTCGCTCTCTGTTCTCTCAGAAAGACACTCAGATGAGGCACTCGAGAACGTTCATAAAGTTTTACTAAAACAAATTGTCCAGACACGTGTAGGCGACCGAGAGAGACGGGAACGGTCTCATTTTTCACATCACGTCACAATCCACTCGCACATGGCCAGTAGAAAGTGATTAATACATTGTTGCATGAGGCCCCTTTAAAGCGACATGAACATATTTAAATATATTAATTATCATTTATTATAGTAGACCTTCATTATACATCATTCAGATATGAAGAATAAAGGTAATTATGATGTGATATCAACACATAACAAAAAATATAACAATAATAAATGCAATACATATACCTGTTTTCTTGTTAATGCATTTTACCACATAGTTTGCAGCTGCCATTTTGGCTGTATAGGGCCAATATTCTGTCCTTGATGATACGAGCTAAAATTTGAGGTGGATTTGTTTATTTCTGGCATAGCTGCTCAGCTATAGCAGAACTAACAACATAAAAAAAGCCAGGGGCCAGCTTTCACAGATGAGGAATCATCTCCATAAAGCCAGCATGCCCGCCATCCAGCCGGCCGAGTGCTGTGATGTACAGACCAAGCAGTTCTGCACTGCATGCATGTTTTATAGCAGGCTGCAACAGCAACAGAGACAGGGGCACTTAAATCGGAATTTCAAATGATAACATGAGAGACCAAAAGAAGAGTTCAGTGGGTTGCGTGTGTATGTGATGCCCCTGTGCCAGTGTGTATTTTCATGTGCAAGTGTGTCTGTGCGGACCGCTATGCGAGCGTTTACCTGCTGCTCGTGGACGAATTACTGTATCCGAAAGCATGTCAACTCTCTGTGTGTGTGTTACTGTACATGAGGCTGTGGAATCACTTTAGCTTAAATTAGCATAGAGGTAATTGGGCCATGAGAACAGAAAATTTGTAGCGATGATTTTTACTCTCCATGACATAAGAGAGTAGTGTTTGTGTGTAAATCAAGCAGAGCTGCAGCTGGGTGCTCTGTTGTCTTGTGCTCATTATAATAAAATGTGCAACAGTGTAGGTTTACATCCCTGCGCACGCAATGTCATCACATCCCTCTCTCGTGACCTCCCCACATGTCGTGCCCACATGTTTCTGTGGTAACCTAAGTGGACATATGCTGACCATATGCTTTGATTTATTCGAGGAAGTTTGTGTGATTCTCTCTCTTACTCTGTCTTTATAAACACAGCGAAAAACAAGATGGGTAATAAATAAAGAGAAATAAGGCAAGATTACCCCAAATTAGTCTTCTTGATCAATATGTAATAAAGATAATAATTCCTCCCTTCCAAAGTCTTTTTTACTACTGCCTTCACTCTCTTTATTTTGACATGTTATCTTCACACTGTTGATTAATTGTCTCTAAATTTTTGTCTCAAGATTATCAACACATATGCTGTGTTAATGCAGTCACTTAATCACACTAATGAGTACATTCATGCTCACCAGAGGATGAACCACTTTCACTCGGATACTCCCATGCATGTATTAAACATTAAATGAGGTGTCTGTTCACTTTAGTTAAAGCTGCTCATCCAGTGCACACAGAAGTCAGTGTGCTACCATGGCAGAGTGGCTCACTGCCCATGTTAATGAATGGTCTCTTTCAAAAAATTGGCCTAATGGTTCTTATTGGAGTGAAGATGATGGCCTCTACATCAAAACTGCTCCTAAAGGCTTGGATCCCCCCCAAGGCTAAAATGAACAAATAAAATCTAATGAGCATATTGCCTGAGAAGTTGCAAGATATTAAGGGGATTAAACTTTTTGAGTATTGTGCTTTAGGCCCACTATTGGAAAGAACCAAAGGTCCCTGTAAATCCTGTTATTTACTGTTTGGCTACAGTTGACTGTCTGTGGGCAAGAATGTATTGGGAGAGCTTGAGTCAGGGCTGTCAACCAGCCTGGATGACAATTTGTCCTGGTAGCCACTCTCTTTACTGTAATGAAGTCAGTATCTATATTATATTATTACTAAGCATTGTATCTATATATCACCATTATAATGTCTGTAAAAGTGTTGACGGACACCTCAAACTTGAAAAGAGGTCAGTTACTGGACAAAGAATTTGAGTAGTATCCACTTCCTAAGGCTGATCTACAGTTGCATGGAGCTTCTACGCAGGGCCTCTGCCATGATCTATGTAAGCAGCCCACACCATTGTGAGTATTCATGCACTTGCATGCCTGCATTGCTAGCAGTGGTGATAGAGCCGATTGCCAGTTGTCCTTTCCCCAGTAAACACACCAACCTCCTCTGCTCGCAGCTGGTCACCTGAACCACCTTGGTCGAAAAATCGTTGATGGAGTAAATCACAATACGATACAATACACAATACACAATACATTTCACTTGAATGCAGTAGTATCACAATACAACTATTCTGCAATAATTGAGACAAAGCAAGACAATCATCTAATGTTACATTACAATAACTGTCAAACTGAAGTGCAGGACAGTTCTGGAGTTAAAATGTAGAACTGTGGCTCCCTATATTCTTTGTAAATTAATCTCTCAGAATTTTAAACCACAAGGAGTAATGAAGTAGTACTCTGGTAAGTCAAATTGCCAGGGGGGAACAGCTGAATGTTTCAATAAAAATATTGATATTTGACGCTAGTGTATTGCAAGATGAAGCGATACGATATATTTCCATATCAGTATTTTTTCCCATCCATAATGACACACTGGACTTTCAGACTATTACTTTTTTGGCCTCTCCATGTAGTGATCTTGCACTGTATTTTATTTCATGTACTCGTCTCTGTCTATCTGTGTTGTCACGCTGTCTCCATTGCTATTTATTATCTTGTGTGTTGTGTCGTTGGTTGTGTGTCTCTTGATACCTGGCTGCAACTTAATTTCCCCCTGTGGGATAGTAAACTTTGACTTGACGTGACTTGACTTGACAGCACTATTAATGTCATGGCAGAACTCAGACCAAATCTGACTAGGGGTTATTGCTCGGTTCTGATGGGACAACCGGGTTGTGTATTCTGATTTCTATGTTTTCTCCTGTCTGCCTTCTTCCCCCCTGCCTTTTCTCCCTCACCTGCTCTTTCCCCATGTGTGTGGCTGAGGGCGTGGCGACAACAGCGGAGTGGCGCACCTGCCCTTCATCAACTCATCACCTGCCGACTACATAACCCCGGTCCCTCCACTACTCTGTGCCAGATTATTCTGTAACCAACGAAAACCTTGACACTACTCTGCTCTGTTTGCCAGCCTGCCTGCCGGTCTGGCCCTCACACCTGCCGACCACCTCAGCATCACCACGAAAATACACCTTTTCAACTCGCAAGCTCTGTCTCCAGTCTCTGCATTTGGGTTCACAAAGACTCAATCGTAACAGAATAATCTCGCCAAAGATGGACCCAGCGGAGGCTGATCATCTACATAACGCCATCTCATCCCAGGGGATCATGCTTGGCAACCATGAACAGACCCTCCATGAGGTAATGGAGGCTCTATGTGGTCTGACCACCAGCGTCACGCACCTTGGGAGTCTCCTCCCCCACCACATCCTGCTCCTCTACCTGCTCCTGTGGATGTTCCCCCCTCATCTCATGAACCATTCATCCCTATACCCGCTAGGTATTCCGGTGAGTTAGGTCAGTGTGGACAATTTTTACATCAGTGCTCCCTTGTGTTTGATCAGCAGCCCGGCACCTATGCCACTGATAAAGCAAGGGTAGCTTTCATTATGAGTTTACTAGGGGGTAGAGTGTCCCAATGGGTGGTAGCTGGCTCAAGATCGCAGTCTCCCTTTTGTTCCTCATTTATTTTCTGCTGAACTTCTTAAAATTTTTGACCAGCCAGTGCAGGCGAAAGGTGGTCTCCAAACGCCTGCTCTCTCTTAAACAGGGGGCTAATTCCGTAGTAGATTTTGCTGTGAGTTTTAGGATTTTGGCAGCGGAGATTGGGTGGGATGAGGCTGCGCTCCAGGGGGTGTTTTCACAGGGTCTAGCTGAGAACATTCAGGATGAACTAGCTGCCCGTGATGACACCTCCTCACTAGAGGAGCCATCAGATTAGACAATAGACTTAGAGAGAGATGTAGAGAGAAGGCCCTTAGGTCTCCTCCCACCATTTCTCAACCTACACCACCGTCATTTGTCCCATCCTACCCAGCTGCTATGCCCTCCCCCTCATCTTCCGAGGAGCCTATGCAACTTGGCCGTATGCATCTCTCTCAAGCCAAGCGTCTGTGCCGAATGAAAGATTGACTTTGCCTATACTGTGGAGAAACCAGCCACGTTGTCTCCATGTGTCCCACATGTCCGGCCCAACCAAAAGACCGGGCTCATCACACAACTAGGGGGTGCTGATGAGCCTACTATCACTTCAACTACTTCCCCCACTCACAGTCAGCTCCAGGGCATCCTTTCCTGGTCCCTACAGACTCTGCCTCTCCAGGTGCTCGTCGATTCAGGTTCAGACGACAACTTCTGACCTCACCTCTGACCCCCTTCCCTATCATGACCTAGGTGACGTATTCAGTAAAGATCGAGCACACTCACTACCGCCCCACCGACTTTATGATTACTTCCTGGTGCTACGTTTCCTTCCAGCCACCTGTACAATCTCTCCCGTCTGGAACGGGACGCCATGGAACTGTACATCAGAGACTCTATCGCTGCAGGTCTAATCCGACCGCCCTCCTCACTGGTGGGGGCGGGCTTCTTTTTCGTGGGGAAGAAGGATGGATCTCTCCGACCCTGCATTGATTACAGAGGGCTAAATGACATCACTATCAAAAACAATTACCCGTTACCCCTTATTGACTCTGCTTTTGTCACCCTGCACCAGGCCTCAGTCTTCTTCAAGCTAGATCTGCGTAATGCTTACCACCACTACCAGACCGGACCTTCAATACGTGGTGGAAGTCAATGCCTCGGACACCGGAGTTGGAGCAGTGCTGTCTCAGCGATTGCCAACTGACCAGAGGCTTCAGCCCTGTGCCTTTTTCTCTCGTCGCCTCTCCTCCGCCGAGAGATATTATGACATGGAACTGAGAATTGCTGGCCGTCGTCCTTGCTCTCCAGGAATGGAGTTCATTGACTGGAGAGAGCTGTGCTTCCCTTCCTCGTATGGACCGACCACTGCAACCTCATCTATCTCCGCTTGGCCAAACGGCTGAACTCCCGCCAGGCTCGCTGGGCATTATTCCTGGGACGTTTCCAGTTCACCCTCACCTACCGCCCAGGTTCCAGGAACACCAAGCCCGACGCACTCGCTCGACAGTTTTCCCACTTGGATGAGGAGGGTGTGGTTGAGCCCATCCTACCCCCATGGTGTGTGGTTGCTGCGGCCAGATGGGACATCGAGCGCTCCATCAGGGCGGCGCAACATACTCAGACTCCCCCTAATGACTGTCCACCCAATCGGATGTTTGTCCTGGACGCTATCAGGTCCCAGGTTCTCCAGTGGGGCCATTCGTCTAAGCTGACGATTTCTGAGAACACTTTCCCTCATCCAACAGTGTTTTTGGTGGGCTACACTTTACGCGGACACCAAACAGTTCGTCTCCATCTGTGCCCGCAGTAAAGCCTACCACCGAGCTCCCTCCGGTCTACTAGAACCACTGCCTGTGCCCCATCGACCCTGGTCCCACATCGCCGTGGACTTCGTCACTGGACGTCCCCCTTCCGAAGGTCCACAATTGTGGACCGTTTCTCGAAAGCTGTTCATTATGTTCTCCTACCCAAACTCCCTTCAGCTCTAGAGACTGCTAACCTGCTGGCACTGCACGTATTTAAGCTCCACAGTATCCCGATGGACATTGTGTCGGACCAGGGCCCACAGTTCAGTTCACAGGTCTGGAGAGCTTTCTACGCAGTCCAATGGACAGACGGAGAGGGCAAATCAGAACCTGGAGGCTGCCCTGCACTGTGTTTCTGCCAGACACCCTGTCTCGTGGTCCACTCATCTACCCTGGCTGGAATATGCTCATAACTCTTTAGTCAGTTCCGCCACTGGTATGTTGCCGTTCATGGTTACTAATGGTTTTCAGCCCCCTCACTACCACCTCAGCATCACCACAAAAATACATATTTTCAACTCACAAGCTCTGTCTCCGGTCTCTGCATTTGGGTTCACAAAGATTCAATCATAACATCGGCTAAACTGTTTGTGTTTGGTGTTAATTAGCGAGTACCGTGAATATGGTAAACATTACTTGTTAAACAGCAGTGTGACATGGCTAGCATGGCTGTAGAATCTCAGTGTTGGCAAGTTTAAACAAAAAAGGGGGCATTTCTCTTTAATATTCTTGTCAAGATTTTCCATTTTCAGAATGTATTTTTTCCTCTCCTTTCACATCAGAAGCCTTTACAACCATGGCCTTCCCTTATCTTTCTCTGTCTTTCCCCTTCTCACTCTGTTATTAAACTTTCTTCCTCCTCTCCTCTCTCCTCTCCTCTCAGGCTTGTAAGTGTCTGGGTGGAAATCAAAGTGCATTAAACATTAAATACGCTGTCAAGAGGCAGAAGTCTCTCCATGCAGATGGTGGTGGGGAAAGTAGGGCAGTGAGGGAAGAGGTATGGATGGAGAAGAGGAGGAGGAGAATGGACACAGATATGCATAGATGGAGGGAAAGACAGATGGAGGCAGAGGCAGAGACATTGAAGAAGCTGTGACAGACACACAAGAGCCCATAAATCATCACACATATTGGATTAGGAAAACATCTGAATTGCTGCTGTTGGTGTGAGATGTGTGTGTGTACGTGGCTAGGTGTGAGATGGACAAGATGTGCCTGGACAGAGTGCATCCTAACCTGCCTCGTGTGGTTGAAATCAGATCTGTGAACCACACGGAGAAAAATGCACAGAACAGAATGAGCCTGTTGGCCAGATGGATAATATAAAGTTGGTAAATATATCTCTGCATCTGGTTTTACTGCAGGAGTGTTTCTGTGTTTGCAAGTTAGAGACAGAAAGAAAAAACACATTTACTTCTACATCACTGAGGCTCACACACTGAACTGTTGGCTCTCAGTCTCTCTCTATCCTCCTCTCTTTTCATTCTGTCCACAACAAACAGTTTCAACCGTATGATGCACGCAAAAGAAATTGCTGGTTCTTCTGGAAAAGATACAGAGTTAAAACATATGACCAGCAAGAGAGAGAAAGAGAGAGAGGGAGAGAGAGAAAGAGAGAGATTGACTCAGCTGAAAGGTTAAAGCAGGCCTCCCTCTCTCTCCTGTTACTATGCAGACTAGTGAGATAGAGCAGTCCCCCCGCTGCCACAGGCCATACTCTCTCAAATTCAAATTCAAAGTCAAATTTGCTTTAATGGCATACCAGGAAAAGCCAGTGTTGCCAGTGCAGAACAATATATTTGCTGCAGACCAATATTTTCACATTAAAATCCATTCCACCGTGTGTGTGTGTGTGTGTGTGTGTGTGTGTGTGCGTGCATGCCTGCAATGCTATGAGTTGGTGTATGCTGTGTGTAATTTTGCCCCTGAACTCCTGAGTATTAGCAGAGTTTCACATGTAAGTAATTAAGCTTAATTCACGTAACAAAATATAATTATGCATCGACAAATAACGAGGCCAGATACCAAGCAATAGATGCCGTGCGGTTGTTGGTTACCACTCAATAACAGCCTCATAGTCACACCAGACAAAAGGTACATTATAACAAAATTTGCTATTTTTAACATGGAACATATTTTGACTTGCTGATGCAACCAGCTGATCAATCCTCTACCAATCAGCAATCTATGCGATAGTTGTCAAGATGTTTCAATAAAAAAACACAAATTTTGACGCTAGAGGAAAAGTGGGACGATCACCACATGTGTATTGTGCTCATACAGTAACATGTAGAAAATCCAAACAAGTCTTTGGTGTTTGGAGGTAAGCTTGGAGTAAACTGCAGCCTGTCAGAGGTTTTGTTCTCATGATGTTAGTGTCTAATGCTGGGACAGTGGTCAGCCATCAGTTGGCTGAAACAATTACCAATCAACCTGTCGATCAACAGAAAACCATGCTGCCACTGTTTTGACAGGCACTTAATTAAGATCTTTAAAAGCAAAAGAGCAGGACATTCTCTGGCCTCAGCCCCCTAATATAATACTCACCAGTCTTCTTAGACTTCTGTGATAACAAATTTGATATCTTTTTTTGCCCTAGATACCTAAAACGGTACTAAAACTGTAACCAGCATTCCTCACAACCTGCCAAACAATTCAACCCTATACACTTGACCTTTAAGGCCATCTTTTATAATCATTATTATGTCTTCATTATTCATTATTCTTAGACTTAATGCTAAGTATCAGAAAATAAATGATGTAGACTTGAATTGGAAAAAACATGTATATTTCCCCGCACCATTGCAATACATTGAAAAAAATCATCAAACAAGCTGAAAGTTGCCCTATACTTGACTATTACTGTTAACATCATGTGTCGATAGATAGCTACTATTACTACAGCTAGTGCTAAGAGATGACTACTAGAACAGATTGTTCAAACAAATTGTTGGATGGATATCCAACACAACACATTGTTTTCCATGAATGTGACAGACAAAAGTGTCTCAACACCCTCTGAACACGGCCTACTGCCATGTTCAGGATCAATCCAAGTTAGCTCCATATTGACTGCCTTGAATCTTGATACACTCTGCACTGAAGTGAGGATAACTCTGTTGTCACTGACATTTTATCTCAGTCTGTGTGTACACACTGAGATATTCAGCTCCTCAGGGTTATTGCTGCCATTTGAGAGCAAGAGAGAAGATAATAGCCCTTTTGAAAGCTGAATAAAAATAGCAAAAACTTTGGTGGGCATCCAAGTATGAGCATTGGTCTACAGAGGAATCAGACTCTCCTTGTCCCACACATATAACCAAAGAGTATTTTCTCAACTTTGCTTTTATTTTCATTGTATTTCATTTTGTATACTAAACTGTGGAATATCAATATTCATGTACAATAATGTGAATTCAATTGTTGAGTCTGTTTACTTACTTTTTACATCTTGCTTTTTTACTGATGCTTTTTGCTACTACGCTCTCCCCTTTGCTGCTGTAGCACTGCAAATGTCCCTGTTGTGGGATTAATAAAGTTTTATTTGATCTTATTTTCCCTCCAAAATGTGTTGAATATAATATCTGCCAGCCAAAATACAAATACATGATTAGACTAAACATCCCAGATGTTGTATTACCAAACCTTTAGACATATGTACCACATATGATTGATAATTGTTGAATCGTACTTGAACTACAATCTAAATGGGACAAAAACAGCAACATGTCAATTGACCAATGGTGGACATGTTTGAGGCTGCCAGCCCAAATCTGATTTTTTGCATTTCAGGTTGTATCCAGATAGATTATTGAAAGTCTAGACCGCCAAAATTCACCCGAAATTAGATTTTTGCAAATTAGATCCGAGCCACAGTCGGAGGAGGGAGTTTAAAATACAATTCAAACTGGATTTCTACAAAGGCGTCTCAGGCAGGACGCTCTGGGAAGTGTGTCAGAGTGTCTGAGCAGAATCCAGGCGGCTACTAGCAGCGCATTATGAAAGACAAAAGACAGAGAGCAACCGTCCACTGGTAGTCACATTGAAATAAATTATTTGCTTCACGACGTGACAACTTGATTGTTTTGGAGAGCGGGATGATGGATCTCCATTTCTCATTCTTCATGTTGGGTAGTTGCGCCGTTAGCGTACACAGATAATGACGCCTATGTTTTTACCAAAGCAACCCATGCAGGTGGGTTGTGAAGTCTGGACACTAACCCTTGGCCGGGGTCTGTGAAAATCCGCTGCTCGGAAGGAGAGCTAAGAGAAGACCTTTTAACGTTTGTGATTAACAAGTGGATTATCTTCACTCCTGTTTATCAACCTGACTGCAGAAGGTTGCAGGTCACTCACCATTGTTAACTTATGGCTAATGTAGTAAAGAAATCTGGCTGTTTTGAGGCTGATAAAGACTGCGTGAGTGACCCAAATAAATACAAATTATCACTTCATCAACATCAACAACTACCATTGCTGGTGAAAATCTATCTGACGTGACTCAACTTGACGTTCAAAGATGAGGTAAGGTTTTAAAGTTTTAATTATTTTGAGTTAAGTTTTGTTTGCCCTATCCTGGACGTAGGAACAGGTGGCTAAATCAGCCTTGAGGTAACAAGAAGAATTGTCTGAGTTTGAATCGTTGGAGATATTTGGGATATTTTAAGTGCACAGCTCCAAAAAATACATAACAAAGTTCAAGTTGATTTAAGATGTTTGAATGCAGAATTCCTACATATTACATCTTCGACCCATAGTGTTTACAGAAAACGGGATTCCGTCCACTTTACGTTCCCCTCAAAGGTTTTGTAGTTCCAAATAATGTTTAAAGATAGAATTTCGAGAAGACTTAAAAAGAAAAAGACAACAAAAGACACTTAAAATTTTGATTTGAGTGGCCAGAGCGTCCACACTGAGAAGTATCTGTAGAAATCCGAAACAGATTTCATTCATTTCAACAGATTTCATGTGTTTTGCAGGACAGACTTTAAGTTTTTCTGGCAAAAAACTGATTTGTGCTGGGAGTGATGAAGGCCTCAGACAACAGTTTTGATTGACAACACAGTTAGAAGGAGGGATTTAACCTCTCGCATAGTTTCTTTTGAATAGAGGCCTGAAAGGTAAAAAAACACAGCTTTTCACGAGAGAGAAGAAAATATGAGAGAAAATCCTTAAACATAAGTATAATTTTATGTATCAGAATTTCGTTTTTTTCTAATTTCCTACCTGGGAAACCCATTGCATTTATCTAACAGACTAGAGAAAAAAGCCTTTGCTTAAAAGACGTCTTGATTGGTGAGCTCACTACTTTTTGGTTTAAGATTCACAAAAATTCATGGAAAAGCATGTGCTATGTGATACTTATCTTGCATGTCTCAACTAGGCTGCAGGGATGTGGAGGCGCAATCCACTCAACAAATCAATATTTCAGGGTTTTCTGAGCACAACAGGTGTAACAGACAGGCAGGTTTTCTGGGTCTATCATTGCTGGCAGGTTTAAGGAGTTCAGAATGGCGAGAAGCGAGTGAGCGTTTTGCGTGAGGAGACTTTTGAAGTGTGAGATTCAGCATGAGAAATTACAAGTGTGCCCCTTTCCTGCTGGACCAAATGCAAAACAACCCTTCACACAGCAGTGGTAAACAGAGCACAACAGTAACAGGCATCACTGTTTTATGCAATGAAGACATCCTCGCTGACACATATGCTCTGATGTGTGTGTGTGTGTGTGTGTGTGTGTGTGTGTGTGTGTGTGTGTGTGTGTGTGTGTGTTGCAGAGGAGAC
>OMLP01044100.1:30060-43341 GCA_900302685.1 Spondyliosoma cantharus
GATAAACCACACAAACTTGGAGGAGGTGGCCGCATTCATACAAAATGAAATAGCTGGAACGGGGCAGATGCAGGGGTACCGATCCAGAGAGGGTATGTTGTATCACAAGATACAATAAGGCAACTGATCAAGTTGTTTGATCCTGTCGGTGTGGAGCTCAGACAGACGCGGCGTCTGAGACGCAGACACTACCGCACCAGAGGCCCTAACACGTTATGGCATATGGATTGCTATGACAAGCTGAAGCCATGTGGCATTGCTATAAATGGTTGTATCGACGGTTTCAGTCGCTATGTAGTGTGGATGGAAGCGTATAGAACGAACAACGACCCAAAAGTAATAGCGGACTATTTCATCGCATCCATTGCGCGCTTTGGAGTGCGCCCTGACAGAGGCACGTCGAGAACATGCTTGTCTTTTTGCACAGGAACCACACAGATGCTTTTGCAAGCTTTTTTTTTTCTTGTGCTGGATTTTTTTTTTTTTTTTTTTTTTCTTGTTTTTTTTTTTTTTTTTTTTTTAAAGACTGGGTTTATACACTTGTGGTGTTCTACTTACGCACTGCCTCCTTTTTAGGGTCTAGGGCACTGGCGGTCTGCTGTATCTGGCCTATTTTGTTCTGGAGGACCCAGACCCGCTGGTTGGTGCTGATGATGTCGTTCTCCAGCTCCTGAAATAAGGAGCAGGCGTGTCGGGCCAGGTCGGACAGCTGTCGCAAGGTCCGGGACAGAACCACGTTACTGATGGCACACAGGTCCTCGAAAAGCAGACCTTCATCGTTGGGGATCTGGTGCCTGCACAGAAGCTGCGGCTCCACAATCCTTTTGGCGAATGGCATCTTGAACGCCACAAATAATAGAGGAGTTGTAAGCCAAGCGTAAATTCCCACTGCCTAGAAGAAAAAGGGAAAAGGGGGGAACAGACAACATCCAAATATATAAATCCACGAGAAACCCCGGTGAGGTTCAGGCCGAGCCGCGCGTTATCCCTGGGCGTCAATCCAAAGTTCCCAGGTTCTCCTTGAGATCCTCCATCCTGCTGCTGGTTTCTGGGGATCACTCACACTCCCGCTCACACACGCACACACATGCACACACATGCAGGACACAGCTAAGCTCAGGTCAGTGGTGTGAGGATGCGTGTTGAGTCTGCGATCATGGGTTGCCTCCGTGCAGCGTCAAACCAGCCGGAGCGAAAAGGAAGCGCCGCTCGGAAATTTCAAAATAAGAACCTGGGATGAAGTAGAAGCATGAAAACATATTACTGAGGTCTGCGAAACTGATAGAAACATAGAAGCGCAGAAACACAGACCATGTTGAAAGAGTTCCTTTTTACCCCACGTCTATAGTTTCTGATCTAGTGTGCACGAGTTTGACTTTTATTTTTTAGACGTGTCCTGTGTTTCCGGTCCTGTTGTGGTTGTTTTGTGGAGGGGATTGATAGAACCTGGCACTGTGGCCTGAGCAGGCTGAGAGGATGAGGGAGAATACTGAGGTAAAAACCTGGAGATGAGAGGTGTGGATGTGTGTAGAGAGGCAAGAGTCGTGAAAATCAAATTTATTGTCCTGACAGGATGAGAAACTTGATTTTCACGACTCTTGCCTTGACAGAGGGGTCATTTATTACAGAGATGAGAATCAGTCTGCTGTTTAACCCTGATGTGTTTGGTCAGGTTACAGTTTGGAAGATAGATTGAAATATTTTAGAATAAGGTTCAGTATCAAACCTTTGCACATGAGAAGCAAACCCTTGGATCGGTTGATCTATGCAATACGTTCAAAGTAGCAGACAATCGAAATCAACTTTAACTTGAGAATTTCAGGTGGTTTTAATAATGAAATTTCCAATATAACCCATTTGATTTCCCAATGTAATCTGGAAGCTGTGATGTTTTTCTGCAGGCTTTAAAATAACTTATAATTAAATAATACCTTACTCTAGTTTGCTGTTCAAAGAGCTCAGGTTTAAAACTTTGAATTTGGAGTTTTATAGACACACAGCTTGTTATTAAGAGGTCTGAATAGCAGTTTGACTAATCAAATCTCAAATATGTGTAACGCCACCTCAAAGAATAAGATATTATAAAATTCTGTGTATGTGATTAACTTTGTGGCAAACAAAATAACCACATCTTTGGGTTTTTGTCAGCCCGTGTAACACATAAAACACACAAAAATATCATAACCTGCTGTGATCACAATGGTTTGTGGTTATTTCTGTATTTTGTCACCTTCATCAAATGTGCGTGACATGTTTTGTGTCAAAAAGGAGAGTTAGTATTTCAATACGTCTCTACATACTTTTCAAATATTCAGAAGAAAAATGGAAGAAAAACATGTTTTCTATTTTCTCTATGAGAAAGGTTGATTTTTCTATATTTTTTGCAGATGCAGCAGTGGGATCTGTGGGACCCCAAACAATGAGGACACAATGTCAACTTCAACAAACTAGTTATTAACATGATTTTGTTTTTGTTTTTTTACTACTAATAGATTCAAAATTAATTCATACATGTTTCGGCCTGAAGATCCTGCATTGCTGAAAATTTTTTATTTTCTTCATGGTTTTTTGTCATTCCCATGTTTTATCTGAAAGTATAGAAGCTTGGAGGAAAGTCAATGAGGAAAAAATTATAAAGACAGAATGGAGACACTTTGTAGTGACACTAAGTTCACACTTTTACATTATAAATTGATAGCAAACTAAATAAAATTATTATTATTATTATTATTATTATTTACATATTAAATAAATTAAACAAGTGACATAAATGAATTAATTAATTAATTAATAATTCAAGACAAGATGATTCTGATTTCATGATCAATATACCTGCCTACAACTGCTGTGTCTGCCAGCGTTTGAGTCATGAGCATAAAGTGGATACCTCGTGTGCATAGACAATTTGCGCACATTGACACTGTATCAAGTTCAATCGTCTTATTAGAGTCAGTTGGAAGAGACGGTAATGTTAAGCCATGTCACAAAAAAGGACATATCCCCCTGGTGCCGAAAAGAGAAAGAAGAAAAGGACAGAGGTGGAGAAAAAAGAGCAAGACAAAGGTATGTTTGTATGGTTATTTACAGTATGTTTTGTGCTCACTTGAGATAGCAGCTAATCCGTCACTATATTAATCCAATTTATAATGTAACATTATAGTGTGACATTTGTGTCAATAATTGTCAAGCATTGTACTTGACAAAACAATAACACAGTCAAGAGACTGGTGCTGAATCCGTATCCCTCGCTCCCTTTTTAAACTAGACAAAATAAAATGTAATGCAGCAGAATTACAGGAAACAGTTTATGTTGTGGTGCACTTCATCCACCTGGTCAAACACTGACTCACTAATTTCAAACTTCTCTAAAGAGTTCATTAACAGTAGGAGCCCATACTGTAGCTGAATGATGTCCAGCGACAGATTTTTGTTTTTGTTTTTGCTGAATGTGAGTTTCCAGGTTGCTAAGCCTGGCTGTTGTGTGTTTCATTCACAGTGATTAGCCTATAGCCTCCAGGCTCAGTCTGTATATAGACATGTCCGCAATAAACTTGCTGCTGCAGCGAATTTGAGGCAGCACAGATTGACAGTAACCTGTCACGGGCCTCACTCTGAGCTGCCAAGAAGACGAGTCTGCTACAAGTTGTAAAATGGTCCCTATTTACATCCCAGCAAACAATAAACGTCATACAGATATGATTCATAACCAGCATTTGAAAGCTAATGTTAATGTTTTACTGTGATGTTGTATGGGCAAGCACTCTTCCCACCTATAGCTATGTATAAAGTTCTCGTTCGTAATGGGTTTCTTTCTACCTCCACATATATTTGAATTTTTTTTTGACATTTTTTCCTAACTTTTCTTGTTCTTGTTTATTCAGTTATGGAAAAAATAAATACTTCTGAGTTTGTCTCATTACCTCATTGATATTGTAAATATTACAATTCTAAGTTTGAATTTAAATTCTATGATTGAGACTTTTTAAATCTAATAAGACTATGTATGTGTTATGTGTCATGGCTGTAGCATGTAAAGTCTTAAGTAGTAGTAGTAGTAGTATTTTACTTTACTAATGCATCTCTAGTGCACCTGCAACTTTGGACTTCTACTTCACAACATTTCAGAGACACAATTCTCTAAATAAGTTAAGGATGCTGGGATAATTTCAGTCTTTAACTTGATTGTTCTGTGACATATCTGAATATCTGTTTTGTGTTTTGTGAAAATTCTTGGTCCTCAAAAACAATTAGACACATTTCAATTACATACGTGCACTCATTCCCAATATCCCGGACTGATTTTGTGAAGTATATCGAACATCTTACTCCTCTTTAATAATGTCACAGGCGTAATTACTTCACTCTGCAAACTGAAGGCTCTGCACACCCACACAGGTGTTGTCAGTCACTGTGATCTGATTAGACCTCCAGTCAGGTGTACAGTGTTGGAGTTATGCTGGGAGTTACTTGATGTCACGCAAGTGTACACACTCACACAGTGTGTGATAACAGACAATTAAAGCACTGTCTGTTTAATACACTGTTACGGCTTGTAGGAGAATGCTAGTATGGGCAAGAGGAACAATTAAAACAAATATTAAAGCGTTTAATATTCATGAGGGCATGTAAGAATTGTTTAACAGTAAGACAGACCTGAAAAAAATGTGAGTCTGTCCTTTAATGAGCATGATGGTACCATATACCTCCACAGGAAGGCGCTGTTGCTTGATGTTCCTATGGATGTTGAACATTTAACTTCCCCCTTAGTGTGTCTGCTCCTCTGATCAGTCAGGATAGTGGCACAGCAAAAGAACACATAAATAAATATAGTTAAAAAACAACAACTACGAGTGTCAAAAGCGGTAAACAGAAGTCGAGGACTGATTTATTTTCTTGGAAAAACTCTGAGGTAGAGACCAAATATGAAATGCAGACAAAAGATCGACACCAATAAACACAAATATGCTGCCTTTGTAAATAAAATGGATAATTTTAATGTTTTTGTTTATTGGTGGTTTAATGGAGAGAGAGAGAGAGAGAGAGAGAGAGAGAGAGAGTATTAAATAACCAGTGTTGATGATAAATCTCAATAATAAACCTTGCCCTCGTGGCTGATTTCTTATCAGCATTTAGGGCTTAGCAGTGCGTGACTTGCATTTTATCTGCTGCTGGTAAATCCACCTCCAGCAGATAAGGAGGTTGGAGGCTCATCTAAAGCTTTTGTTTCCTGATTCCTTGACATTTTCTATCCTCAAAGGGTCATGTTTGTTTGACAAATGACTCTTGGAGAAAATCAATAGATTTAGATAAAACTTGTTTTCACATTATTGTCGCTCAGATCATATATTAGTTCTTTTAACTTTATTTTCAGTGACTGAAAATAAATAAAAAGGTAAATTAAATCACATTTTACATTTTATGATTACATTTTAATCAGAAGAGAAAGATCTTCTTTGACTAAACAAACTAAATGAACAAACTCTCTTTGTTTTCATGTATGAATAAACAAACTGACCTTAAAGGACAACACAGTTTCATATTGCTTTACTTTGTTTATATGCGGCAGACCCTCCAAGCTTCCTATCTTCAAATAATGTTCTTGGGATCACATTGTTTTTTCAGTTATGGAAAAAATGTATATTTCTGAGTTTGTATTATTGCCTCATTAATATTGTAATATATAAGATTTCCGAGTTTGAATTATGTTTCCAAAACTACATAGTGTCCCTTTAAAAATACAATGAGCTGAACTAATTCAAAACAATCTCAACAAATTCCATCAGTTGAGAACAATAATTAGAATGAAAGATAGAAATAGTTTTAAGAGTCTTAAAAGTCTTAAATAAGATATTGTCTTATCATTTTGGTAGGTTTTGTGCACTTTAACCCCTTTAACATCAAATTAATGGATATACAGGTACAATAAAGTTTAGCAGAATAACTGTAAAGCCAACATGCTTGTATGAATACTCATTTGAAAGGCAACATGCACTAGTTTCATGATTTCATGTGAGGCTAATGTACAACCTATGCTACATCAGCTCAGCCATGAGAGAAACATGATTGCGGGAGTTCATCTTTGAGTAGTATTAATAAGACCTTGCTCCATGTTACAGCTATGAAAGGCGGATTCAAATGTGCAGGGTGTTTATCAGGGTGCTGCCATGTTTAACTTTCTCTTGATTCACTTGTGTAGAATGTATGAATTGAATGTATTGTGATTTATACATTCTCAATGGACGATGTGTCTATTTTGCACAACACTGAATGTCAAGACTGTTCACTGTTCTTTATAAACATCCTATCTGTAGATGAAAACTCGGATACACCCTCAGTTATGGCTCTACTGTCCAAAGGCCAAGGCAGCAGCGAAGGTTATTGAAACTGTATAACAGAGTGCAGCGCTCGTCCTCCTCACAGTTAGTGCGTGCATGTTGATGGAGCTGAAGCAGCCGAGATGATTCCTAGAGTTTTTGTAGCATTGCTGGCTGTGTCCTGCGTTGTTTCTGCCCAGTCTGAATTGGAGAACAAGACCAGGGAGTTCCTGCAGAGGTTCGACGAGGAGGCCACCCAACTTATGTACAATTACTCGCTGGCATCATGGGCGTACAACACCGACATCAGTCAGGAAAACTCAGACAAATTGGTAAGTATTCGAAGGCTTTTAAGGTACAGACCTGTTGTAAGTTACTGATTTACATGATTTGAGCCGTCTGTTTTCATTCTACCCAGGCACAAGAGGGGCAAGTTTGGGGCAATTTCTACAGCAAGATGTCAGAAGAGGCCCAGGGGTTCCCCATCGACAAGATCAATGATCGAGAATTAAAATTACAGCTCATTTCACTACAAGACAAAGGCTCTGGTGCCCTATCCCCAGAAAAAGCTGCACATGTAAGACAATCACTTCATGTTTAATTTCATTCAGTTGTAGATATGTGTTTGAATATGTCTTTAACTATCTTCTTTAATCTTCTAAAATCTGCTCACAGCTGAGTAAGGCCATGAGTGATATGAGTACAATCTACAGCACCGCGACTGTGTGCCTCAAGGACGACCCCTCTAACTGCCAGACTTTGGAGCCAGGTAAACTCCGTCAATAAGGGCCAGTAATGTTGACGTGGCTGCCTGCTACTGTCAAATAAGCAGTTTATAATTAACGGAGAAAAATAAAAATGGCTTTTGTCCAAGTTTTTGACTTGAGGTTATGTAGTCCATTGTGGTGATGTTTAGTGTTTGCATTTATCTGATTGCTATAGCAGATATTACCTCAAAAAAAACTTTAAGATGAGCTTGTGAATACACATATGAAAGATTTTACCAGATATCAGAACTTTGTTTTGGTTTGTGACCCCTCACAAAACATGATTGTTGGGTGGGTGCTTCTTGTCACAGGTCAGATGTCTAAGTGTTGTCAGCAGCTCCACCAAAGAGAGATTTACCCTTTTTAAAGATGGTTTTATTTCAATAAATATTGAAGGTCAAAGAAGTAGAATCTTGACAGTTTCATAAAAACAGCAGAGAACACCAATAAGTTTAACAAGTTTTCTCAGATGTTTCAAACGGCCCTGTGGAGGGGCCCGACCCCTCAGGTTGGGAACCACTGGACTAAAGTGTTCAACTGAATATAAAGTTGTCAAGTAGTTAACTCCACCTGAACCCGCTACAGCATTTTAACAATCTAATAATGCCATATACTAGTTATAACCGTCACTGTCCATTTTTAGTATTCTTACTTTGAACACATTTACATTGATAACTTTTAGACCTCTAGCATACAGTTGTCAAAAAAGTACTCAGTACTTTGTAAGTCAAAGTATATACCACAGCTGTACCACAATGTAAAAACATTCCATTAGAGCTAAAAGTCCTTCATTCAAAATTTCACTGAAGTAAAAGTTGAGAAAATGTACTAGAAAACTATTATTTATTCAATATAGTTCCATTCAGAGTACTTTAATTATCATGTTTATTGTCAATGATAATACAATTTCACTGGCTGAATGTAACTAAATACATTTACTCAAGTACAGTAATTAAAAAAACAAAACAGCTCAAAGTCTGAAACTAAAAAAAAAATACTCTGATAATCACAAAAATGCTAAAAATTTGATCGGGTACTTAATCGATAAACTCTATTATACAATATATACAGACTTGTATATAAATATAATTAACCTAATTGTACTTTGATACTGAAGTACAGTTATTGCCAGAAAATTACTTTTGATACTTAAGTACACCTTATACCAGATACTGACTTCTACTCAAGTACTTTTTGTGTGGGCAACTTTCACCTTTATCAAAGTAATATGTTAACACAATATCTTTACTTTCACTCAAGTATGAATTTAAGGTACTTTTTTACAACACTGTAGAATTTCTGTGTTATCAAAGTGGAGCTAATTTTAGCAGCTTTATATACTGTGGAGTAGTTCAATCTATAACAGTTAATATATGAAAAAAGGATTGGAGTAAGAAGTACAGCATTCAATATAGAATATTTTCCAAAGTGTAGTTGTATAGCAGTATGAATTATCATAAAATAGTACAGTACTTACTGTACGAATAAATTTCCTTTGTTCTGCTCTACCATTTTTGTTAACTTCCTCTTTGCACATTTTTGGCTGATTCAATGAAAAGCCAAACATTTATCTGAGATTAATGTGATCTGACTTGCGTGTTTGTCTGTTTGCAGGCCTGGAACATGTAATGGCGAACAGCGAAGACTACTCTGAGCGTCTGCATGTGTGGGAGGGCTGGAGGAGAGAGACGGGGAAGAAGATGAGGCCTCTGTATGAAGACTACGTGGATCTGAAGAATGAAGCTTCCCGACTTAATGGTGATGCTCAAACACAATATCCCACTTGTTGTTTTTAGACTGTTATTGTGAAGACTGTCTACTGTTTCTAGTGTGTAAATGTCAGAGAAGTTGCAGTGTTCCTCAGGGTTGGTGTCCTTGTTAATTCTGCTTGGAAACTTAATGTAGCTTTCATAAATCCTACACTTCCATAAAACCAAGTGGAAATACTAAGTTTACTATTTATTATGTAGTCAAGGAACTATAGTGTGTGAAAGGACACGGGATGAACACACACAGCTGGTAGTGTGAGCAAAACCCCCTCTGACACACACACACACTTGCAGGTTTTAAAGACTATGGAGCTTACTGGAGATATAACTATGAGACCATCGATGAGGACCCTCTGTACCGTTACACCAGAGATGAGCTGATGGCGGACGTCCGCGCTGTATACAAACAAGTATGTCTAATAAATGTCCCTATCAGTAGATGGCATGTCTCAAAGTGATTAACTACAATTATTTGTTGTTATTTCCACAGATTATGCCTTTATACAAGGACCTGCATGCTTATGTGAGAGCCAGGCTGATGGAGGTCTACAAAGGGGACATTGATGCAGAGGGACCTCTGCCAGCCCACCTGCTGGGTATGTGGAGGATTCTGTTCAGAGCTAGGCATCAGATCAGAGGCATCAAGCTACAACTATCAACACTGCTGCTATCGCTGTTCTATATATTACATTTTGCCTTTCTTTTCTTTTCTTTTCTTTAATTGATGAGGTTGGAAATGATCATAGTTTTATGATGTCTAAATGTCTAAATTCTTCACTTGCTGTCCTCCTGTTTATCATCCATAGAGCACGCATGTCTAAAAGAAAGTTGTTTTTTTTGTTGCTGTCATTTTGATGTCTCTCTTAATAACTTTCTGAGACAGCTACCACAGTTTCTGCACAGTCTCTTTTATTTGTAGTATTATTATTTTGTCTGTCTTTTCTTTGTCTCTTTCCAGTTTGCACCCCTGGTTTTCTTTTTTCTTTCATTACTGTGTTTCTCCAACGTAGGCTTACTGGCATTGTGGGTGGGATCCTTGTGTTGGGGAAAAGTGCTTTACTTTATGAGGTTTTAATTATAATTGATGAACCGACCCAAGATCACACACACCACAAAACATGAATCTCTCCACCATATTAAAACTCAGCCCATGTAACTCAGGTGTTCAACAGTGTTATGATGTCATCATAAACAAACATTACAGTGCATTATAGGAATTCTTTATAATGTGACATTCTGAAGACTGTAAGTTTAAATCCCAGTCCAGAACGTGAGTTTGGCTCCCTCTGCTGTCCACGTCATATTACTAGCAGTCTGTTTATGACTGATCAGGTGGCAGCCTGAGAAACAAGCTTAATATATTTATTCTGAATCATTAAATTGCTTCTGTTTTTGAGACATGGTAAAGACAGCCACCTGCCCTTCAGGAAAATGTTACCTATTGGCATTTTTTTGTTGTCAAGGTAAAAATACAGATAGAAGTTGAAACAGATGTAATATAATGACACAATCTAAAAGGGTTGTAACTAAACTCTGCTGTAGGAAGGTTATCACTGTGTCCGCTAGTGAACAAAAAAAATCATGTTTGTGTCGATCCTTCAGGTGACATGTGGGGAAGATTCTGGACCAACCTGTACCGCCTGTCAATCCCCTACCCTGACAAACCAGATATTGACGTCACCAAAACCATGGTGGATAAGGTACAGTGCACTTTTGTTGATTCTTTGCCCCTGTTTGTATAATAAACACTCGAAATGAAGCACAAAAACAATCTTTCTACTGTAGTTCACACAGTGACTTCGAAATGAAATACTAAAAACTTATATTGGAACTGAAACCAGATTTCAAATTGAATTTCAGGGCTGGACAGAGCTTCAGTTTTTCGAAGAAGCAGAGAAGTTCTTCATGTCTGTAGGTCTTTACGAGATGTTCCCAAACTTCTGGAACAACTCCATGCTTGTTAAGCCTACGGATGGACGCAATGTGGTCTGTCACCCCACCGCCTGGGACATGGGAAACAGAGAGGACTTCAGGTAGGAAAAAATCCACACATAAATATGCTGAAACAAATATCACATCAACAATCCAGGCAACTCTGTGATATTGATAATGCTGACTCTAAGATAAAACTTCCATGGGCAAACTTATATCAGCGGTTGATTAAGAGTCATCATAAACAATATTTCCATGTGAGATGATTTATTGAGGTTTTTGTGCTGCGTTGGGAAGTGTAATCTGTAGATCAGTACATGAGGGTCATAAATATGAACTAGTTGGAACAATGATCTTGATTAATCTCTCTGAGTCATGTTTTCCTGCTGATAAAGATAACCACAGTCAAATATTAATCAATATTGCTGATCCAATACTCGGAGGTTTGAGTGTCTAAAAGTTTGTCCAAATTTAAAATGTAACTCTTTCAAAAAGGCAGTTATTATTATTGCTCCTCTAGTATCAGATTGGGTGATATCTACTAAAAAAAGCAACAAAGATATTCTTTCGCTTCAGTGCTCATTAAATCTGACTCATCAAAAACATGCTATTGCGCTGACTTTTTTATTGGTGCAGTATATCTGATATGATTGTGCCATGTCTGTGCCCAACACTGTAACTGCTGACAACAACAGTTCTCTTGTGATTTCTTCAGGATCAAAATGTGCACCAAGGTCACCATGGACGACTTCCTCACAGTGCACCACGAGATGGGTCACAACCAGTACCAGATGGCCTACCGTAACCTGACCTACCTCCTGAGGGACGGAGCCAACGAGGGTTTCCACGAGGCTGTCGGAGAAATCATGTCCCTCTCTGCTGCGACTCCCAAACACCTGCAGAACCTGGAGCTTCTAGCACCTGACTTTGTTTATGATGAGCGTATGTATCGATTCTCATGAACGTTGCTATGATGTAGAACACTGACAATTATCGAACCAAAGTAAAGGATAAAGGATAAATTCACCTAAAAATTCAAATTCGGTCATTATCTACTCACCCCCATATGAAAAAGCCAGCTGAAGTTTCAGAGCAAAACAGGGTTGCAGCATTCTCTTAAACAACTGAACTAGATAGGGACTTATTTTTAAACAAAAAAACACAACTGAAAAAAAAACCCACATAGCCTGTTTGGCATTATTAAAGTGTCCAGAAGCCCCAAGATCACAAATTGATTTGTTAAAGCGAAACTCTCGCCGAAATACAACCTAGGCTTTTTTTGTGAATGTGTATGAGTCAAACCTTCGCATAAAAGCATAATTACGACGAAAGAGGCACTTTTAAGATTTACCGTATTTTAGTTTTCGGGTCAAGCTCATTTTCAGTGGGAGTGCAAAGGGCACTTTTACACTAGCATCAAAATCGCTATTTTTAAAACACTAAGAAGTCTCGACACAACATGAAACTTTGCTCGTAGTATTTTTGAACAACTCAGGTTAGCAATAGCTTATTCCGCTAGCCACCGTCATGGCAGTGGAGAAGTGCCGATCTCCGAATGCGACTTAACATGGATGACAGTTAAGGTGGACTGCTACTGCAATATCTCACGTGACGTTTTTATTGTGACGATTTTTTGTGACGATTTTAGTATTGTTTCTTATATGAGGCTCCTTTTTCAACTTCAAGGTCAATATTGTTTTTCGCTAACGACAAAACAATGAATTATCCGTGTATTTATATGGAACTAAGCTTTAGGAGCATTCCACCTTAACTGACCTCCAAGTTACACTGAATTCGGAGATCGATACTTCTCACTGGCAGGACGGCTGAGAGCGGAAGACACATCTGCTAACGTGAGTTGTCCAAAAACTCTCTTTTTAGTAAACTCTGTGTACACAAACAATGTTCTCAATGCTCGTGTTCATATGTAGAGACCCTGCTGATACTTTGAGCAAAGTTTCATGTTGTGTCGAGCCTTCTTAGTGTTTTAAAAATAGCGTGAAAGTGCCCTTTGCACTCCCACTGAAAATGAGTTTGACCCGAAAACAAAAATACGATAAATCTTAAAAGTAGCAAGAGTTTCGCTTTAATTATACCCGTTTTTAAGACTAAATGGTGGCACCCGCTGACAGCGGGACGGAGAGGGTCGGTGGCTGCACGTAATGCCGGTGGCGGAGTTGATAGTACCCGCTGTCAGCGGGACAGAGAGGGTCGGTGGTGGCACGTAATGCCGGTGGCCGTGATGGTGGCACCTGCTGTCGGCGGGACAGGAGGATGCAAGCCGGGATGGAGAGGGTCGGTTCGGCCCCACTGACCAGCATCAATGGACTCTTTAGAAATCCAGACTTTGCCTGGTGATAGTTGTTCTAACTATCGGGGTAAAGTGGACACTGCAGAGAGGGTGTTGGTGGTGATTTTGAACTCTCCACAGTAGCTCCTCTTGACAAAATCGATCCACTGTTTCCTTACATTGTCGTCCGTAGGAAACTTAAATAAGCT